>LDMZ01059877.1:0-14320 GCA_001455285.1 Sphaeromyxa zaharoni
TATGACCGATCGGGGATCCTTTTACTGTCAGAAAATTATCGTAAAAATAACGTTACAACGTTGGAGTGAATTCAGTGTTAGAACAAAAGGGGGGATGTTCTAGCTCCTCAGAGATCATTATGAGTTGTTAGAATGTGGACATGCACTTTTGGAATTTTTCCATCTAGGAAAACAGTAAAAAAATTTAAGAAATTTCAAGAACCTAGAAGCTCGATAGAATTAAAAAAATTGTTAGATAGAATATTGTGTTAATCAAGAGAGTTATCGACAGATCACACTAGTATTTGTGAAGTCACATAAACGTGTTAAGTGCAAAACTATCCCTAAAAGCCGCACCCTAATCTGCATTTATATTACACCTCTCCCCTTAAGCTTCGCTTAGACACACATAATAGGGAAATTTTCGTGTTTTCTTAGCCTTGAGGACCTTCTAAGTTCACACGTATTCGGATGTTCGTGGCCTACACTTTCAGCATAAACCTGTTCGAAATCACATTTTTCATCGCCATGAACTTCGGTTTCGCTCACATTAGAAACGTATTGATTTTTTATTTCCTCCACCCCATTCTCCTCTTAATTGCTTTCGCTAGAATGTCTATGACGTAATAGACTAACATGGTTTTTCCCCAATTATTCATCTTTTTGGTACGTGGATTTGGGCTCCAAATTTTATCCCCTTCTTCATAGTTTTTCACTCTAGTTCGCCTGTGTGGATATATTTCATGTTTAAATCTTGAATTCCCTTCACGAGCTCAAATTTTCAGTCTAAAATTATCAAAAATACAAGTAAGTTTCCATCCTAGCAGCAGTTCTACTAGTGAATTCCAGTTGAGCAATGTGGGGTTTCCCGTAAGTTGTATAATACTTTGGACAGACAAATAATATTATCGTTACAATAATTAAGTTCAGCTAAGTAGCTTGATTTAAAGATGCGTATGAGCCTTTCAACAACGCGATTCTTGGGGATATGGTAGGGGGTAGAAAATATTTGTCTATTTGACTTTCTTTGAAGAAATTTCCGAAATCCAGGTTTCTAAAACTGGATCTGTTATCTATGACAACAGTTCCAGCTAATTCAAAACGGGGAAAACAAGCTCTAATATAGTAATCGTTATTTTAGAGTTGGGATTCGCAACTGGATATATTTCCATTCATTTGGAATATGCACCGATCAGAACAAACCAGAAATATCCTTTTAATTGACAGTGCAATCAATACGAATCCGTGACTATTTTTTACTTGGTATGTTCCATGAATATAGTGATGCCTTTGCATCATGCTACCTATATTTTCGACAGCTTTGATAACTTTTAACAAAGGAAACTATATATAGAGAAATTAATTGACAGAATACGTAATATCAAGCTAGTGCTTGCATTGAATTTGTACCTGGACTGCCTTCGTGTAATACATGTAATACCTGAGAACTAAATTTTTTAGGTGCACGAATTCTTGGACCAAACATGATTATTCCATCCTCAACCGGTGATTTGTCTTTAATTTCAAAATAGGGAAAAATTGTTATATGAAATTTATCCTTTTGAGGCTGTCGTTCGTTCCCGACTAACCTCGTAATATATTTTAATGACCACGTTGCATGCGGCAGCGGTGGATTTTTGATAGTTCTAAAAGTTAAGTAACATAGTTTTATTTTATATAATTTGTTAAATGAATCGTGTGTTAAATCAAGAAAACGGTAAGTTCAACCCCGAAGGACTACCTCAGTCCAGCTCCGTGTTTGTGTGCCATATAATGACCGGCAAACTACCATGGAAGTACGGTAGAGGCCAACCAATAATAAGATATTTAGTATCTTTATTTAATAATTTTTCAATTCTTTTAGGTAATTTAATAACAGATTCTTGGGTGAATGGTTGTGTTCTAAGGGCCTAGGTTCTGTTCTCAAGATAAATTTTTGGTGGTATATATATTTTGAAAATTCAAAAATACAGATGAGGAACCCACGCGGATAACTCGCGGTCTCTTGGTTGACCGCGAACAGGGACTCCGGGATGACCCCCCTTTTTCTGCTCCTTCCCAATATATCTGTGCATCACTTTTAGAACAATAATGTAAAACAAAAGCTACCTATAGCTAATGTTCAAAATAAAAAAATATCTATCCTTCGTCGTCTTTTGGACCTCTTCAAACGCCATGTGATGACTCGGGTTCATTCGTGATGTCTTCGTCACCAATATGGAACATAATTGCGAGTCCCTCTTTATCGACTGTCAAATAATTGCATTCATGTTTGTGTAATAATCTAGATGCATAACAACTAGTACGTTTGATACCGTCATTACCCATTTGGAACAACAATGTAACAACTATAACGTTGGAATAGTCCGTTTCAACAATTAGGGAACAGTTAAGGTCATAATGGGTTAAAATCTCGGATGATGTAAGACTTTTTTATATCTTCAAACATATTGGTTTCTGTAGGTCGCCACTGTCATTTTTCACCGCTACGTAAAATTTTATATAAAAGCGAACATTTTGACCACAACATTAGTAAAAACCTTCAACAAAAGTTTACTGCGCAAAGAATAGATTTTAATTCAAATGCGTCTTTAGGGAGAAAGGTATTATTTTTTGCTGTATCGTTATCTAAGTCAGTTTTGATCCCTTTGTTATCAATAACATACTTCAAATATTTTATTTAATTCACATAAAATTGACGTTTTTCCACTTTGGATGGAATACCTGCATTCTCTAGCCTTTTTAATACCTGTTTTAGGTTTCTGTTGTACTGTCGGTCTGCCTCAACAGTAATAATAATGTCGTCTATGTACTATACTACTCCAGGTATCTCCCATAATAACGAGTCCATTATCCTCCGGAAAAATGTTGTAGCAGTTGATAATCCGAAAGGAAGTCTGTTGGAACGGAAATAAACATAATGAGTCGTTATTTTCAGCAGATGTCTAAATCTTGAGTCCACTTCATGTAAGCACACGTCCTTCAAGTGTATTAAAAAGAACTTTTCTCCTTTATTCAATTTAGTTAAAATATCGTCATAATTATTATTGGATATTGATCGGTTACTATGTATCTACTAAGATTCACTAAAAAATCAGTACAGATCCTGATACCCCCATTTTTTTACTGCAAAAACGATCGGCGATTGGATCACTTGTAATTTAAACTGGTTCAGTGGCTCCATTATCGATCAACCCGTTTAATTCTGTTTCTACTTCTGACATTAGGAGATATAGCACAGGTTTAGGACTAAGCCTTACAGGAACTGTGTCTTCTCTAATATTGATAAGTGGTTGATGATTTTTCGGCAGCCCTAATTTCACCAAAAAAGAACAGTTATACTTCCTTAACGATTCCAGGTTCAAGCCGATTTCGTCACATTCAATATTGCATATTTTATGTTTGGAATTTTAAATTATATTCCAAATACTATGATCCAGTTCAATCCAAATATCGGAGAATGTTTTGATTTAACTACGTACACTGGAAGGTATGACTCATTATTTCCAAACTTAGCTCTTACGTTTGAAATTCCGAGGATTTCTATAGGGTGGACTGTATAGCCCTTCAGATTCATATCAGGTCTTAGTAGTGGAGGTTTTAATCTTAACCTCATCTTTATCAATACACAATACTAAGGCCCCTTTATTTAATATCATTTTAAACTTCACAAATTTTGACAGTAATTATAATTTAATCAAGTAGCTGTTCATGACTTTTGTTGGGGCTTTATAAGAGGATAACATGTATAAATCAGTAGAAATGCTAGCATTATTATCCTGAACTAAAGAAATATCGCTAATATTATTCATTTTATGTTCAGAGGATATACGGAGTAAGCAAAATCTTTCAAAATGGCCAATTCGTCCGCATTTAAAACATTTTAAATTTTAATATGGATATTTTAAACATTTTGCATGGAACCCAGCCAAACCACATCGGAGACATTTTCATACCTGATATTTTGAACCCTTACGTTTACAAATATGTTGATCCTCCCAGATCCTGATGCGTCAGTTCATTCTCGTCAACCAAAAAGTTCACAGATTCTTGGCTCGAAAGAATTTGAGCAGCGTATTCCAAAATCATGATTCAGCGGGATTTTGCACTCCTTGAATCTAGTAAAGAGCTTCTATTGCATTTCTATATCTTCAAACTATAACACAAACTAGTCCCTCTTTCTTTCATTATTGTTCGTCCGAACCGATAATAGGTAAAAGAGTCCTCTAGCCTGGACAAAAATTGGTTGGCATTGGCAGCTTTTAACAGTTTAATTTCAAAATACTGGAACCTCTCCACAAATAAATTGTGATGTTTCTCGTACAAAGAAGACATAATTGATCCGATTTCATGGAAGCTTAATTCTATTACATTTCCCCCTTCGTTATGCTCTTTCAGAACTTTTAAATGTTTTGTACCAAAACAATTAAGCAACAAATTCTTCTTCAGGTTATCCGCAGCCTTGTCATCTAACGGGAGCCTGAAAACCTTAGTTGTCTATGTAAATCGATCGATATACGTTGACCAGCTTTCCATATTCTCATCAAAATCGAAAAAATTACATCAAAAGACGTCCATTGTTGTCACAATTTTGTGATTGTATGTTAGAACACAGTATTCACGTAAATATGACCAGCACAAATCTATCCTAAGAGCCACCCTAATATACTTAATTATTTATTCTGCATTTATATTAGACTTTAAGTTGGGAAAGAATATATATTCATATTATTTCATGGAGATTATTTTCCCCTGAAATTGGCAACATACTGACCAAAAACACCACATTTTTTACATTCAGGTGCACGTATCCTTGTTCCATTATCAGGGTTTTCATCGAAGTTTGATAACCGTAATTTGTCAATTGAATTCTGAAATTGAGCAACATAATCCGCTATTTTTTGCAGAGTTTCATTACTATTAACTTGCTTTGAAGCACTTCCACAGGTCAAGTCATCTTTATGATAAACTGGAAACTTTGGAATATTTTGCACAGGTGTTAATAATATTTTAGCTTTCGAGCAAATATAATTAGGGTCAGATTCCCCCCAAATAATATTATTTGATCTGCAATAATTACGGGTATATGTAGTAATAAAACTGTACAACACCAACTAAGAGAAAGCACGTCGTGAATACACTCGCCGCACTCCGCTAATTAAACATAAATACTTAAATATTATCTACAGTATACTAGAAAATAATTTTGTAAAATCAAAAATTTAAACTGTATATGATCCATCGCCGGTACAGCTTTGATCAGGAGTTCTTTCCAGTTTGTTTTTAAATTTGTACATATCTTAACTTGGTTGAATGATTAAGTCATTGAAAGCACGATATTATGCTGAGAATATACCCCAAGACATATTTAGACCTTTCATGAAGCTCAGAATCAGCGAGAGTTTTCTTCAGAAGGAGCTTCGTTCGAAAAATCTTCTTTTAAATATTCTGAGAGAAGTTCATCATCTAGTAAAGTTGGGATCATGGCTGATTCTTTGGTCTAATTCCACGATAAAGACACAGAAGTGATTATATCATAAATCAAAATCTCTAGAAAATTAAGGAATTTTCATATCCAGCATCCCACTGCTGTCACCAGCTGACACGAACTAGCAAAAATACTAAAAATGTGCTAACTACGTATACATAAAAAATTATTCGATAATATAACAATGAGACTGAGCTATGTTTGAAACGACCACCGAATAGATCTTATATCTCACAGGAGGAAAAATCGATGCGCTCACAAACCCGTGAAACACATGCTAACTCTTTTATTGTGTAATAATACAAGTGGAGATTTAAAAGTAAAGCCAATGTTGGCATAGCGTTTAGAATATATACGAGCCTTTGAAAAGAACAATATGATGAATTAAAAACTTCCTGTAATGTAGAGGTCAAAAACCAGTGCATGGGTGACATGGCTTCTTTTCATGGGTTGGTTGCTGCTGTAACCCACTGATATACCGACGGCTGGCGTCGTAGAACGCGGGGATTGGCACGCGGACGGAACGAGTACTTAGATAATATATTTAATCCTATATATTTGTGTTCTTAACAATTGCGTGCAGTGTTTGCATCAAATGCGTGATAATATTTGCAGGAGAACAATTTACCTCTAAAGTTTATCCTCGTTATGGACAATGCGTCCACACATCCTCAAAGTATTAATAATGACTTAGTTGATTAGTTTGACTTCATGAAAGTAAAGTATCTTCCTCTACTACATCTGCTGTGATTGAGCCTATGGATCAGAAAGTGATTTCAAATTTCTAGAAACTGTACATCAAAGAATTATGTTCAAGGTGTTTTGGGATCATCAATAACACTGATCTTACCAAAGCAAATTTTGGAAGAAACATTTTAATATCCTCTACTGCACAAATATTATTGACAAAGCATGGAGTGAAGTTTGTTATCGTACTTCAAATTCGGTTTGGATGAAACCATGGTCAGATTACATAATAGAAGGGGTTATTAATACCTTTGAAACTGTGGTTGCAGTTAATGTGGTAGAAGCTATTGTATCAATTTCCCGAAGCATGGGCTAGGAGTTGGATAATGCTGATGTGGAGTAGGTGTTGCTAAAGTTTGATATGGAGCTTAGTACAGAAGAACTTTATTCGCTTTAGGGTGACTAGCAGAGTTTAGGCCTATATGTATTTAAGAGGAAGCATTATTCAGAGGAAAAATAAGAAAAAAAATCACAAGTGCTACCATCAAAGATATTTGTGCTAAGTTTAATGAAGTACATAGATTTGTTGAAAAGGATAATCCTGTCAAAGTTGATGTTGATAGAGCAATAAATATGACGGATGATAATTTAAAATCATATTTCATAAAGATTTTACAAAGTAGAAATAGAAAAATCACTTTCGATCAATTTTTGGAAACAATGCCAAGGGAACAAGAGGCAAAGAGACACACGGATGGATCTAGTGTGGAAAGAAGATTTTCATCCAAAAAGTGATTTATTTACGCTTTAAGCTATATAAAATTATTTTCCGATTCAAAAGATGTTCGTACTTTACATGGTACATGTACTCTAAGTAGTTTTATATAGTAATTTACAAAAATGAAGTTATTTTATATTTCCATATTCAATATACATTGTACTTTAAATTATCTTATTTATATTGGTTGTATTGTAGAACGAATTAGTCTTAATTTACATTTATTCCAATAGAAATTAATGCTTTGGTAAGATGCATGATGCTACGGTTGAGTAACAGGCTGGCTAGTCGCTTTTGGCCTAGTGATTAGGCCTTCGGACTGGCGTCTGAAGGTCGCGAGTTGGAGCCTTAATTCGGGCCATCTTATTACTGGTTAGACTTTATTTCGCGAACGCTTCAATTAATGAACTGGATATGGGAACGAATTAAGTTTCGTTAACCGAGGTATCACACAATGTATTTGCAAATTTTCAAATATGCTTTTTTCAAGATTAGTTTGTAGGGCAGTAGTACCAGTGATATACACCCGGCAAGATAGGCCACATTTATGAGGAAATTACTGAATATGCATCTTGTAGTGCTTAATGCAAAAGACCTCCTAGAGGTGAGCACCCCGAATAGGTTACGATAAACCAGTCTAAAAAATTACATAATGGAACAAATCACCTTTCATTTTCATAGAAAAAATCCAAATGATTTTTAAGGCTGTTAATGATTAAGAACTAGGACCAGAAGAAGGCTA
Source organism: Sphaeromyxa zaharoni (assembly GCA_001455285.1). Taxonomy (NCBI): domain Eukaryota; kingdom Metazoa; phylum Cnidaria; class Myxozoa; order Bivalvulida; family Sphaeromyxidae; genus Sphaeromyxa; species Sphaeromyxa zaharoni. Next base: position 7,675 of record LDMZ01059877.1, read on the forward strand.
AGTTAAAAATTTGTATTTAGGGTAAATTTTTCCGATTAATCATGAAACAATTTTCTATGTTATAAAACACTTTTATTTACAATGAATAGGATTAAAAATCACTTCAAATATTCGGACACAAAACGAATCATGCAACTGCACAGAAGATCTTTTTGTTTTATATTACAGGTCACGCGCATGTATATTGTACTTTACAACGCTTAAGAGTCTAAATGGTGTGTTCATAATTTTTATTTTATTTTATGTGGTTATTTTTAAAGTAACTTTTAAAGGCCCAAGGTACAAATTCATCCAGGGTGACAAGGCGTAGGTGTGTGATTCAGAATTTTTTTTCGATATTTGTTTAGGAGTGGGGATAAGAGCTCATCACGTCCAGCCTCTTCTGGAGCTAGTCAGAATATGTGGAGTATGTTTTCTGAAGATTCTTCTGGCCTTAAAATGTGCGCTAATATCTTACCTTTCGTTACATATCTTTAGTGGCCCTATGCCAGTATTGGTTATGTCGTTAGGATTCATTGCCTGTGTATTTTTGCTTCATATCATAGCAAAATATACGAGGTCCTAGATATATATGATAATTATATATTCTAATTATTTAAATGGTTTAGTTTATTTTATTCAAATTGAAAAAATACCTCAGTTTTACAGTAAATGCACATTATTATGGATATGAGATATATTTGTCATTTTTATAGATACAATTTTCACCCATGAAGGACTTTCTACATTTATTTTTGACGGATGAAATATATAAATTATGAATACCAACAGAAAGCAGTATCCACGTTATATAGAATTTGGGACCTCCCATTTTCCATTCGAGCACTGAAGTTTTATTTACAAATTAGCTTCTTTATTTTTAATATGTTTCTATCGTGCAATCGTGCCACACGTCTATTATCAATAATTACTGATTGGCGGTGCGGCGTATATAATGTATATATATTTTTTATTTTGACCGGCTTATTTTTATGACGAATTCAGATCAGAAAAGACGCTACATAGAATAGAATATAGGGGGAGTAGATTTTTTCTTCTATCAAGTAGTGTTTTCGTGCTTCACTGTGGAACTGATGGATTGCCTTAGTTATTACCTGAGTTTCAAGTAGGGTACTTAAAATTTTCTGTAAGAGTCAAATTTATGTTTCCATAGGATTAATAGTTTAACTTCAAGAATGACAACCATGAGTGGTAGGTAACATATCAATTAACTGTATGATCAATTTTGGATAATAACGGGTATATAATAATGCAGACCTGGGTAAACTGGATAAATAAAACTTTAGTTTTGTTTATGCGAGTTTACATAAACTTAACTTTGAAAAATAATGAACTTTCATAATTTCATTAATTTTTTGATTATTTAAAATATTTTTTTTACTTACATTAAAATCAATTGTCTTTGTCAAATTGCAAGAATTTCATTAACCTATCCAATAATGTTTTTATTTTATCTAAATCAATTAGTATGATATTTATATTTTTATGAATTTGTTATAGAATACGTAAAAAACCGTGACAAAAAGTGGTTTATTATGCATAATCTTTATTCTTAATGTGTTTTACATATTCGTAAAAGGCATCTTAATGTTTGACTGAAATTTAATTTTAACCTCTCCTTTGGATCATATAACTAGATAAAATAATTTTGGGATTTGGCCATATTCTCTGGAGCCTTATAAAACAATGACTATAAAGATTCAAAATGTAATTAAACGCCAATAATTTTTTATTAATCTTTTTTGAAGGATATATAGTGATCCCTGAATATATTCCATTCTTATTCCTCTAAAGTTTTGATAAATATGCGCTATGAATAGTTCAATGATTCTAATGTTCACGGTCTACACTTTTTGTATGATACAAGCATAATCCAGCTAACGGATAATGATATTTCTGTTTTAACCGGAGCAGATCCGATTATTGCCAAGTATATACTGCATTAACGTGGTGATATGGTATCGACGTGGTGTTGGAATTTTATATATTTGTATTAATGTATTCGAATCTTGGTACCAGTATCGATTCACCGCAGCAGTGGGTGTTTAGTAAGAACCCTAAGATTAAAATCAGGTATATTAATTTCTTGCACTGCAGAACTTTAATGCAAATGTCTATTACCACAATAATATAGAATAATTACGTGTTTGGTGATACTTTTGATTACAGAAGAATAATGGATGATACAAATAAGAGGATTGTAAAAATGTTGTTGGAGTACCAGAGCGGTTAGATCATCAAGAGAGCATAGAAATTAATACATAAATATGAAAATCTACAGTTTAATTATAAAAGATGGGAGACATTGAACAAAGTGGGATATTAAATTCCCCTAATAAGAATCTTTAATATTATGTATAGTTCAGTTTTATTAAAATAGATATATACCAAAACAAAATAATTAAAATTTTTAAATATATGAAATTTTAGAAATTACTGTGCCATACTATGCCCTTAACCGTATTTTCTTTTAATAATCCGGCAAAATTGATCTATCACCAGATGAATTTTTTTTAAACTTTATTTCCAGTCAAGAATAAACAAATCTCTATAATTTGTTAGAAGAATTCAGTCTCTATACTCACAAATTATAAATAACATTTAACCTTATCGGGATTACCAGTTACACTTTTTGAAATTTTCATATATTTAAGCTATTTTTTATTATGTATCTTAGATCTGGGTCTAAAGAGTCTTCGAATGAGTTGAAGTATACTTTCTAATTTTTTATTTAGTACAATTTTTAAACATAGCTTTGTAACAATATATCATATTCCATGGAATAACTGGTGCTAGATATTAGGTTATTTCCTAAAATATTGCTTAGGTTAATGCGTTAAAGACTACTGGTTAGCCGGCCGACTGAATTGGGTCGTTAATTCTTCATTTAAGGATAAACCTTACTTGTTTTGAAATTTATTATCAAACAAAAATTTTCAATTCTTGTCAAAATTATCCGTTTGAAAAAGATTTTATCTCATTTCATAGAATATGTTGTAAATTTTCAAAAACATGACACAAGGTATTTGTACATATGATGGTAGTTTCTTGTTAACTTTTTTTGAATGAATTTTTTTTTATATTTCCTCGTATATAGATAGGTTAAGAGTATTTTTTCAAGCACTGAATATTTGATAATATTTTATTAATCCAGTGTCCGGCATGGAAAACACTAACTTAAGAAAATATAAATGAATTTTTTTACTAATAGAATTATTATCTTTTCTTAATATAACAAACAAATCTCATTTCTGAAATCGTAATTTCATGAACAAACGTTTAAAAAACTTATCAAATTAATTTATATATACTTTTTAATCTTTGATTTTTGAAATTCTGTTTCTAGCATCTTGCGATGTAAAGCAACTAGATATTTTAATGAGTTTTCTTAGATTGAAACTTCTTGACAAAATAATTAAAATAAAAAAGAATTTATTAATTATTTATTGAATAAATAGGAGAGATCAAATTATCCGAGGGAAAGGCAAATTGACAAAAAAAATTTTAATTTTTAGTATTTCAACAAAAACATATCTTGTTTTTATATAATGCGAAACTAAGTATCAATGATTTCATTTTTTTTTCGTAAATCATACAAAATTTACAGTATTATAAAGGTACAGAAAAAATTCGTTTGATTTTAGTCAAAATTTTTAAAATTCACGAAGTAAAAATCTTAAATAGAAATAAAAATAGAATATAAATTAACTTATATATTAGTAGTATATTACAATAAATTTTTAAAGTTTTAATATAATGAACCATAACGGAGAACGAAAACTTGACTTTTCAAAGTAAAAAACCTCGTTTGGTTCCAATGCAAATTGAAGGAATTATAAACACGATTCTACGAAGTAGTTAAAATATTTTGACCTTTCCTCACTAAAATTAAAAATTTAATACTTTTAAGTTTCAACAGATTTGATCTAAATTCTTAATAAGAGTAAGTTGAATTAATATTGATAAAGGAAAATTTAATATTAATTCTCTAAAATTCACTCTTGATTCTGAATCTAAAAAAAATTGTTGTCCTCGCATATGTTTGAAGATAGAGAAAGCAATCCTTTAAAAATGAAGTCACTAAATTCTTAAGTAATAATATCACAAGAAATTTCAAAGTGAATTCAAGGATTGATGATTTAACGGATACAGTATTTGATATTGAGATTCAAATTTTAAAAACTGGGAGAATCTTGTTCATACTTGGTAATAAATTTTGCAATGATAATGTTGTCATACTTGATTACAAAGAAGGGTTAGTTATAATAAATGGTTGTTCTATTGATTCTATGAGAAAGCCGAAAAATCTTAAAATCAAACTCGGACACCAAAATTTATGACAACGTGAATCTATTTAAACTAGAAAAAGAAAAATATTTTATCTAAACGTTCAAGAAGCAGATTCCAATGTATTGGAAGATAGATGAATTTTAACCATGAAATAGTATTATCGATCCGAAGCCTATCAAACTAAATATCCAGTTCCATTTAAATTAATAAAGATAGGAAAGGATGAATGGCAAAGATTGGAAAAAGCTGCAATCATTAGGAAAAGTTCTTCCTTCTTTGGTTCATCGGCATTTTCAATATTGAATAAGAACGGCACTATAAGGTTAGTGATTATCATAATCCACTTGATTATCAAGAGTCGGCACAGAACTATCACAGCAGCACATAGAGTATTAATTTGATAGTAATTATGTATATATTTCATATATTTGAGCTAAATTATTGGAGAAAATACGAAAATTTACACATGATAGTGATGCCAATTTTTTATGGAGCAATTTAAGGCTTTAGAAATATCTCCAATATCAAGAAAGAGTTTCCAACGTAATAGATAAATTAAAAGAAGAATTAATATAAACCCAAAGGTATATTTTACCCAGTTAAAAACGTTCGATCGAAAAATAAAGGAAATTGAACAATCTCTGTTCCGTTGCTGTAACAAACAACTCGATGAAATAGCTGAAAGGTGTTAATTCTTTCGAAGTGTATATCACCCAGAGTAATCCACAGAAAAATACATTTTTGAACTTTAGAAAATCGCGAGAGGATGCAACTTAACTACATTAATGGATGAATATATCCTGGATTTTTTCAACGATATTGTATTTTCTTCGTCATTAAGATTAAAAATGCTATAACTTTAAGACCGGTCTTTAAAGAGCATTGAAGAGTATGCAGTGAAGGCGGAAATCCTAAAAACATCGAAATAGACATGAAGAGAAACGATTCCCTAAGTGAGTTAAACAAGGTTCACATACAAAAGCCGTTAAAGTTTGAAAAACTGTCACACGCAATCGATGTGATAGAACAGGACGCTATGCAAGACAATGTAAAGCGACTAACTTGTTTTACAAGTTTTACAAAAAACTAAATCATCTTGAATCTGTGTTTCGAAAGGGAAAACCCTAAACTTCGTAATGAAGAAAAGATAAACTTTTCTTCTGACGAACCATCTACCAATGAAATAGATTACGAGGAGCTTTAGATAAATGAAGATTAACCTAACCGAGCCATTTTTTACTACTCTTTACAAAAATGACACGTCTCTTAATTTCGAAATTGATACAGGTGCTGTAAATCCCATAATACCACTTTCCACGTAAAACATATATCTTAGTTGCTTACATCGAATGAATTGCAATGAAATGCTAACTTAAACTCTTGCTATACTAGGTTTCCCATTATTTTCCCAGTAATTATTCTTCAGTATCATTATAATAACATTGATTGCATATTTTTTGTTTCTAAAAATAATATAAAAATCTCTTTTTGGTCAAGTCGTATTGGAATTATTAAAATACCAGCCACCGAAAAAATGACAAAGTAGATAAATAATATCCAAAATAAAAATTATATTATAGTTCATAACTTTTGTGGTTTGTTCGATGGAAATTTTTAAAGATCAAATAAGAGGATTTGAAGTTCATTTTTATCTATGACTGATGTAAAACATATTTTGCAAGGGGCGGAAAATACGCTATGCACTAGAAGAGCGGGTAAATATACAATTAGAAAAGATAGTTTCAGAAGGTATCCTAGTAACTGAAAAGAATCCAAATGGATCACTGCGTCTATTTGGTGTCCATAAAGTAGCAGTAAACAAATAATTGGCGTCACCACCCTATCCATATACCTAGAACGAATAAAATGTTCAGGAAAAAAGTGGTGGCATAATATTTACTAAAATGAGGTTATCCCAGGATTCATTTAATCTGGAGGTGTCAAACGAGGATAGGGAGCTTCTGATGGTTAATATGCAAAAAAAGTTTATTCATATGGCAGATTAAATTATGGCATAAGTGCTGCCGCAGCAATTTTTAAAGGTTCATAGATTGTCATATTAGGATTGTTTAGGGTAGCTGTGAATATAGATGAGATAATAATTTCCGGTTAAAATGTTGAAAAACACGATAGAAACTTGTTGGAAGTGTTCAAAGTCTTTAAAGACACAATATTAAAATAAAAATGAAGAGTGTGTATTTGGCCAAAATCAAATTTCTTACTCAGGTCATCACGTAATAAGGAATATAATCAGTCCCAACCTTTTTAAATTGGGTGCAATCACAAATTGTGGTATACAGTAGAACCTCGCAATACGAGTTTAAATCGTTCCTAGACCGAGCTCGTATTGCGATTT
>LDMZ01059966.1:0-14017 GCA_001455285.1 Sphaeromyxa zaharoni
ATTAAATTATCCAAAACTCCAATATTTAGGATATTATTGATTATTTTCATATTAAAAGGTAATAAAATTTTTGTTAGTTATCACTTCCTATAGCCAAAAATTAATTCTGGTCATGAATTTATTTGTTCAGTTAAAACTTGGTGTTTTTAAAAATTCAGACCTATATTTAGTTAAAGATAACAGTTCTTCAGAAAGTTTAAACTTTCTGTGTGTTATCATGATAAAAATAAGCTTTTGAATTCTCTTGGGTATCATGAATCTATTATAATCAAAGGTATGATATGATTTTAAGTAGTGTGAGAACAGATGATGGAAAAAGAAAGGTTGTGATCTCTTTAGCACAAGGTTATAATAACAATGAGGTTATTTACTGTAAGGCAATTTGGATATAATTTCATTAATCCTAATTAGTCTACATAAATAAGATCCAGAAATGTGACGATATCGTAACCATACTTACAGTTAATGTACCTCCAAAAGTCCATCCATCAGATATATTTGGTAAAGATAGAATAAATAAAGTTATCCTATTTATAGAACACAGTTCATCCATGACAGAAAAATGTGTTGAAGACTTACAACGATCCATTGAAAGCAGTAAAAAGTTTCTTAGGGATTTAAAGGAGGAATGGGAAAAATATTTAGTTGAACTAATTTTAAAATGTTATAAAAAATTTTAAGGTCAAAGCTAGCTATCACTACATATTTATCGATAAAAGCATTGGGCAGACATTATGCAAGTATATAAAGAATGAAATGGTTGATATACTCATACTGGGAGCACATACATTAAACTCGGTTTATCGGATTCTTCAAGGGTGTATCAGTGAACATGTTGCACATAGCGTCAAGCATACTATAGTCATTATCGTTCCAGATCAGCAGTAAATATAATTTATTACCCAAAAATTAACTTGTTGAATTGATTAAATTGTCTAATTTCAATATAAAATATAACAAATCAAATTTAAGAAAAGGAATGTTCTTACTATATTCTCGGTAATGTTTACCGCACAACATGAAGTATTAACAGATTTCAGCAAAGTTGCTCTAGGAAATCAGGATATAGAGTCGCAAAGAAAGAAAATAAACATATAACTTTGAACGACACTATGGAATGTTAGAAAACTGTTGATAATTTAGTAAAAATAAAAATACAACGAATATGACTGATATATATTCAAATCATATTCACTTCTGTTTCACGGGCTTCTAATCTGTGGTTATTAAAAAGAAGCGATTCAATAAGATATAAATAAATAAAACAATTTTTTTTGCAAATGATCAGGGAGTTTCTTTTCAAAATTTTAAAAATTTCAGCCATGGTCAATTTGCAGTTTGACATAATGCATTGCACATCATTTCTTCCAATTCCTCTATAGACATAAGGGTATGACGAGTGTTTTATGCTGCTTACATGATTTTGTGATTTTGGTTTGAGTTCATCAAAATTCCTTGACTTAGTTGGTCGCACTGAACATAGTTGATGGAAATTCTAAATGGAACTAACTTAAGACTGGCTACGTTATTGTGGGAGTTACGTTTATTATAATGATATTTACCTCATGACCACCTAAATCGCTCTTAGATCTCCAAATAACAGTTCAAATGAAAGGACGTGATATTTAAACATTTCAAAGGTTATAATATTCATCTAATACACTTTCATCAAGCTAAAAGTTTTTTTACTAAGTCATAACTACTTAAGACACAATATAACATTTTATTGAATTCCATGGAAGGAAATGTCAAGCGCAAACGCATGTATTAATATATATAAGTAGAATAAGCTTGTGCAAAAAAACACGTTTTTGATAGACTAGACTAGTATGTGCTAGCCTATCTTGCGTAGACATTTTGTATTCACGTTCAAAATAAAACGTGTTATCTATCTCTACGAATCTCTACGACTAGTTATCGTTTAAAACTAATTAGGCTCATAATCCGGGTCGTCATCAGTGCCAACAGTATGCTTTATTTAATTTGCTTGTTATGAGTTTCAAATCCAGTTACAGCGGATGGATCACGAGGAAGTGTCTTCTCAGTTTTTACCCTTAGCCAATTGCATCTGTCGTACTCTAAAGGGTACATCAGAAAGAAACAACCTAACTATTTTATCCTTGTTTTTAACAAATTTATCTGTATCATATTTGTTAAACCTCATTGAGAATTTCCTAATGTAGTCCCAAAAAATAAATATTTTTGCAAAAAAAATGATATTTTAAGAAACTTATTTATTGAGCCTTATAATAATCTGGTCAACTTCTGCAAACCTGACAGTACACAGAAAATGGAGATATATAGTATTTATACTGTTCATAAATATTATGGCGATCGATTTTATCGAATACACCTGAGTAACACTAATTCAATACTGAATAAAGGTGATTTAAAAATAAAATTAATAATTTATAATTCTTAAATTAAATTTGTGCTCATATACTCTTTCACTGCAATCAACATTATGAAAATTGTTTGCTTATTTGTAAGCATACAAATAATATTTTGTTTATAGACGCTTCATCTATATTTTTTTAATAAAAAATATACTAAAATGAATAGGATTAAATGATAGAATTCCCCTTCTGTTTGTACCCTTAAATTGCAGTTCAAGTATCTTTTATTTTAATTTGGCTGTCGGTTTAATTTCAAAAATATAAAACTTAGTGTTAATAATCTCTAAAATGGAAAGGAAAAAGAAATTTTAGATTTTTTAATCTCGGTGGAATATGGATGAATGCATAATGTTGGAAACATCGTATAAAACATTTAACAGTGCATCGTTATTCAAAGACCTGGTTTTCAGAATAGAATAATAAGAATTAGGGTAATAGAGAAATTTTACTTTCTTTGTCAATAAATTCTTTTATTTTTTGATCAAAATGTGATAAATAACCTCTAAGAATTAAACTTTATTCGTGGATTCTTTAAAAATTTGTATGCAGTCAGTTTTGAGAGAACTGTTCTAGACTTTAAAGGAGTCACGACAGCTTCGAATATATTAAAATTAGAATAAATAATAAAATTGGTTGATTTTTAAAATAAAGATTTTCGATTTTGAGGTTTGAATAATCTGCTAATAATCAATCTCCTAAGGCTAGAAATAACATTGTGGTCAGATTAATGTCTGATATAATGCAACGAAGATACATTTTATCAGACCAAATAGGCCATGTTAAATACATTATTGATATATGCTGAATTATTTTTTTATATAAAAGCAAATTAATTAGGGTTTGGTGAAAAAATATTGAATTGAATTATGAAAGTATCCATCTCATGTGATTAAATCTGTCATGGAACTAGAAAAAACTATTTATTTTTAGATGAGATATTTTGTATTTTATAAATTATAAAAAATTCTCCTATATATCGGATGTTTACTTACAGGAATTAATATTGGTTTGATCCAAAGTTGATTTATTAAATTTTACAATTTCTACTGCTGGATTTCTTTTACCAGTCCTTTGAAATCGAAATTTGGATAATGATCAGGTTAAATATTAGTTAATTTCGTTTAAAAGTTTACTTCAACCATTTTTTACTACATCCAAGAATGTTTCAAGAGGAGAAAAATATTTGATTCCATAATTCTAATAAAAAAAGTTAGCTCCTAATGTTCTATTGAAGACAAATTGTATATATCAAAATTTAACTTGGACGAGGCTGCAATTAAAGTTTTCATGGCGTTTACGGTTTTCAAAGAATGAAATGCTAATTTCATTCACTGTTTAGTAAAAAGCATATCATTTTATATATTATATAATAAATATAAAGTATAGATTTTTACACAATTTAGTAAACATAAATATGATACATAAAATTAAGCAACAAGCCTATAAATGTATGTTCAAACATATATATTATTGTAATGAAAGTAATTTAATATAATTTTCTACCAAGTAAAAAGAAATTTTTTTTATTTCTTTGAATAAATAATAATAATATATTTCTTTTTTGAGAATCTTCTTTTTTAATCTGAGGTGGAACAATTATCATATATATATTCATTTCACATTAAAATAAGATTCAGAAGTTAAATTTTTTTGTTTTTATGATTTTTATCAATAATTGGTATCAGTATTAAATAATAAAATGTTGAAAATGATTTAACTTAATTATATCATGTCAAATTTTTATACATAAAATGAAAATCAATACTAACTGCCTTATTTACTTTATATTAAAATAAGGTGAAATGAAATGAATAAAAAATATTTTGAAATTGATAGATTTCATACTTTAAAATCTGATGAAATTACAAAATATTCTTAAATTCATTGATAAAAGTGATTTATGATGTAATTTGTTTTTTTTTGGCAATTCATAAAATTTATTAATCAGATATTTGTTACCTTTGACTTAATTATTTGTGTTACATACTTAGCAAAGATGTAAATCTTCCAAAATTCTTTAATATTACCTAATAGTAATTCTGAGATAAATTTTAATTTCAAGGTATAAAAATCTTAAGATGAGTTTTCATGCATTGAATCATTGATATTTAAAGCAAGGTTGTTTGTACTTCGTTACGTTGATTAAACATAAAAATCAATTTAACGTTAATTAAAAAATATATTTACCTTTTATTATTTATTTAAAGTCATTCTTTTCCATCAAATGATATAAAAAAACCAATGAATTTGGAATTTACCAAAATTAAGGCTTTACGAATATATATTACCATATTTTCGCTTATAAGATCAAAAGTATTTAAACGATTTTTGGGCAAAAGCGAACATGTTGTTGTATTAATATTTCAGATTAAAATGAAATCCTTACTTCAATTTGAACCCTATTCTAATGTAATTATCGCCTAACTGTAAAAGGTAATATCAGCTTCTGTCAATCAACAAATTCAATTTATAACAAATTTCTATAAAAAATAACTTAAGAATCAGGTTAAAATTTTTGGAAATAATATAATCAAGTACAGAATAAAAGTATTTGAAATATTTTCCCCATAAATGTGACATTTATTTAAATTTTTTGTTAAAGAATATTTTATCCATAAAAATTAAATATTTGGAGTTATGGTGTCACAAAATATTTAATCGTAATTTATCTACATAAAAGGTTTTATTCAACGATTATTAATTTGTTTTTTATTATTTTTTAATATACTATATACTAGAAGGTTTTTGAAAAAAAACACATTATCCTTAATGAAACTAGTTTGGTGATAATTATGAATTTAATTAAAAAAACTTGTATGTATTACTTAGCTTATATAAAAAAATATTGATGTTTATAGATAATTCACTGGGTGTGTTTGAGCTTTTAGAAAAATAATAGAAAGGAGAATAACGTCTTTTATGAATTCCCATGTGCATAATTTAGTGGTATGCATAAAAAATCCTTGAATCATTTTAAAAGTAGCACATAATATGCAAAAGAATTATAGAACTGTAGTTATCGCCGTGGCTCAAGATCATTTTAATGATGATCTCATTGAGTGTATGACTTTTAAATATTGAGTATTTAACGATAAAGTCTACATCAATCAAATTTACAAAGATAATGATATGTTGACAATACTCACAGTCAATACGCCTCCTTCGTTCGACCCTTCCGCGATATTTGGTAAAAGGAACCTACCCTTTGTAAACCTCATAGGGTCCGATTCATTACCAACAAGCAAATATGTTAAAGATTTAAACAAATCGATTGAAGAAAGTAAGAATTTTCTTTTCGAGCTAGAAGAAAAATGGAACAAAAATTTAGTATTAATTATTATCAACATTTTGTTATTAATCTTAGAAAAACGTAAAGTATACTTACGTTTATGTGGAAAAAAATGTTAGATACACTCTATGTAAGTATGCTGAATGTGAAAAAGCAGACCTAATAATAATGGGGGCGAATCTATCTGGCTATTTCTCTAGGATACTCAATGGATCTGTTAGTGATTACGCAGTGCACAATCTGAAATATACTACAGTGATTGTTGTGCCAGATTTATGAACCTCATTTTGTTAGTTTAAACTATCTTACCTATAAAACTGTATATTGTTATTAACCATTCATATTATTTAAAATTTATGTCTTGTATCTAAAATTATTTGCATAATAATCATCTTATTGATAAAATCTTTAGTTATAATAAATACTCTTATTTAAATTCTGAATTACCTAAAAGTTTTCCAATCAGCTTCGGTCACATTTTTAATTTTGATTGATAAAATACACCACGTTAGGAATTTTTAATAATAATTCTGAAGATGGTCAATAATAATACGTAACTTTTTGCAATAAAGAGTGTATAGATTTCAGCAGAGGGTTTAGTATTGCATATGCAATATGGCCGTAATCAGTTGATTTTTAAAACAACTTATTTAACTTTGTTTGCTTGATTTTAAAAATTAACTTGACATATTCGAATCAGCAGTCTTGAAGGGCAAAATTTTTGAGCTTCAAAAACCAAAATACTCTTGCCAAAATTATATAGGTATATTTTTATACTCAACCAATATTAAAAAAATACACTATTGAACATAATATTTCAAAAATAGCGTTTGATATGAAATGAATTCTCAAATTTTATCTTTCACGGTCCCTACCCAAAGAGATGAAGTTTGAATCCAAATATAGGTGATTCTATTTAGGTACGTAGTATCAGGTTCTTCCATGTTTACTGGACTATTGTTTTGTTACATCATATTTTCTTAATATTTTAGTAATGAACAACAAATACAACGTAATAAAATCTAATCAAATGTCCTACGCATGCCCTTAAATTCAGAATATTAGACATTTCATGCTTAGTGATGACACAGTCAAAGTTAATACCTTCTTCATTTATTCGGTTCCTTTACATTCACCACTTTTCTCGTGGTCATTAAGACGTAAAAAATACTTAAATTTATTCAGGGTCTTCTTCATTGCCTCTGAGTCCGTTGGGCGCAGGTTGTATTTATCTTTAAAATTATTTTTTAATAAATACATGACAATTTTAAAAAAATTCGATGATATTTTATTTGTGTTTCGCAGTCTGTTAGAGTATATTCGTTTACGTTCGTTGAGAATCGGATATAATAGTTTTATTATTTTTATATTGCTATGCACTCCAGAGGTTTTAGTGGCAATACCCCAACAAGTCTGATAACATGAATTTAAAAAAAATCATTTTTTAATCAATTAGGTATTCAGCGTCTGTTTTAGTAGTACCAATAATTAAATAGATCTTTATCAAGCAAATTTTGGTCATGTTTATTTATTATAAACGTAATACATAGTGACTGCGCTTGCCAGAATCTTCCTTATTGCAACGTTACAGTATTAATTTGCATGTCAAAATCAGGGACTGTAATATCGTGCATTCGTATTGATTTATTTTTGATTTGCGTATATATATTTTTTTTAATATTAGAACTTATTTAAACTTGCCAACGAATATTAAAGTAGATTAGTACATCTGCTTCTTATGAATTTTTTATCAATACCAGTAATATAGTCATATTTTCATTGTTAAATAATGGATTAGGAATCCACTATAAGATAAAATTTGACTTGAAAAGATATTTTGGTGGTTGTGGAAAAATCACATGTCAGAGCAAGTGCAGATTTTAGTGACTTGTAGTTGAGAGATTAAATATACTAATCAATTATTTATTAAAATGGTTATTAGTAATCATCAGAACTCTTAAAAATTACATCCCATTTCCAGTTGTTACTCATTAAATAACTTGCCCAAACGTGAAAAATGTTAACTGAGTCATCTATGTCTGTGTCGCCTAATTTTTCTAATTGCAGCAACATCAAGTTGAAGTTTTGACCGAAGTAAAGTTGAAAAAATCAAACGATTTTTCATAGGGAAAGTACTTAAACAACATTTCTATTTCAGCGATATATTCTGAACCTACAAAAGTGAAATTCGCTTGTTTAGTCTGTGTTTCATAAAAATGGGCTACTGGAAATTAATTTCTCTTCTTAGTAAACGAAATCCTAAATGAAACCAGATAAGAATATAAAAACTAATAAGTTAAACTACTTCTAACAGCGATAAGCAGGAATGTCCAAATTACGTACATTACTAACCTATCCTATTGAACATTTATTCAATGCAAACTCATTAATAAAGTTCGAATATGACTTGACCCAGAAAATGAAATTTTCATTTCGTATCACATCTCTTTGCAAAGAAGATTACTGTCTTATAATTTTTTGACAGTCCTAATTCAACCTTCGTATATGCTGATTTGTATATTTTAAGGGAGATCATAAAAAAGTGATTAGGCGTTTCAGAAAAAAAAACAAAAATAAAATTAGGGCATCACTAGAACAGGTCATGTTTGTATGTCATAGTCCGAAAAAAACTATTATCTGGCACTGTTTTTGAGCAAAAACGACGGGAGACTGGAAACTACTTTGCACGATCATGAGTTATGCTATAAGTATGGAAACAACATTTATTTGCATTCTTAGCCACATATAAGGGTGAGTACAATCAATAATTAACAGTACGAACGTAATCTCAATTCAAGGTATAATGAAATGTAGAATCTGGTGCTCATAATTTTATCAATATTTTTATCGGATAAATTCATTGATAAGCTAATTGCACGCAATTCGTGCATCAATCTTTAGAAATGACATTCTTATATTAATTTTCTTTTATTTTTTGAATAATGTTCAAACTAGGTTCCTTTTTTGATTAGCCCAATCTTTTGTAACCATTTTGTGATTACAAAGAATGCAGATCATATCAATTTTTTAAAAAATTTTCTAAATATATTTTTTGTACCTTGCGATCGTTCTAGAAGCACACACAACAACCAAACAAATATAGGATAAATTGGATTATGTTTTAAGAATATCGATTACATAGATAAATCTATGGAACTATCCGATTAAAGATTATACGTATGAGAAATCCTTGCAAGACAAATATACATGTAAAGAATCCATCTTGGTTAGAATGAATGAGAATAAGAGAACTTATGTCATTTTTTCGATCATTAAAAAAATAGGCCTAGCGCAGTATTTTAAACGTTCCAGCTCACTGAAATAAAGATCAAGACCAGTTTAACTCGACAAAGATCTAAAAAAGATTCACATATCTATAATTATGCTAATTAGGCTGATAAAATCATATCTATTATGGAAAGTTCGGTGTTCTATGCGGCGGATTCGATGAATAGGGCAAGCTAATTTTGCCCCTTTTGGATGGTGATGTTGCACTTTTCTAGGCTGAAGATGTAGCTTCTAATCTCTCTAGAAGATTAAATAGAATGGAATATGTGATTTATATGTTTACGTGTGTTCAATTGAGTGCTCAAAGAGCCTCGTTGACTTTATCATGGCCATATCATAGTGTCCTACCGATGGTCTGGGGAGAGGGCAGATCGCAAGCTTAGCTTATTTGATTTAATGGAAGCCTACTTAGTTGGATTCAGTCTGAGAAGGATTCAGAATGATATATTCCAAAGAAACATTGGGCTAACATGGGACGTGTAGTTTCGATCGATTTTAACCCTGAAGGTTTTGATGCTGCCAATGAAAAGCTGTACTTTACTGATACCATTGGATGTTTTCAGCCTACCAGCTCAGAATGTGTAGTACACAACCAGTTTCATAATAACAGGTAATGCTTTCATTTGATCTGATGTTTATTATTACCATAAATTGATCCCTCTGTAATCGAAATCTCTCGATCAGATATCATAAAATAAAATTATAATATAATTTCGCCAAAAATGGATTTACTTTAAAAATAACGCATGCTTTCACGGTTTTCTATGAATAGACTCAATTTTGGCGTTGGCTTTTATGTTGAATGGGTGCGCTTGCTCGGTTGCACGGAATTGGTCTTTTTGTTATTTTGAGGAATTTGAATAAATCCGCCATTAAGTCAATGAAAATAGCTCCGATTGCTGCGTAATTGTCATATAGGCACATAAAAATGTGTTTAAACTCATTTTATTAGATACTGTGTAGATTTAGAAAAATCAATTAAACGTTACCCAGAATGAACAAAACGTCATTTAGATCCAGAAATCTGGATGTAGATAGGGTTCTTCAAATTTGCCACATTGATGAAGTCCCTGAAATTAATGAAAACACTGCGATATATCGGACCGTCACACAGGCTCCAACTGGAATGGAAAAGGAGGAAGAAAATGTATTTTGATCTGATCGAGCTTATAGAATTCAGGAGTCACATTTCACAGACGCATTACAAGCTCAGTCTTTGTATGGTCATGCCAGACGTCAGGCTATTCCAACCCCACAGATAACAGTAATAAATATAAAACTACCAAAGAATAGACGGATTTATACTTTACCACAAGATCTTATTAAATATAATAGTAAATTTTGTTTAACCGTTAATAATAACCTAAAGCTTTTGACATTAGAGAGGAAAAACAGTTGTATGATATTGATACTTCTGATGAAGAATGGCTCGACATGAACAAATCAAATTTTGATCCAGTTTTATTTTTTATTCAACAATGCTACCTTCCATTAGCTATTAACCAAAGATAAGTTTGAAGAGCATATTGTGCATTTAGAATGGCTTAACATGTACCAACCAAATGTTAAAGTTTTTGAAATTCCTTTAATCAATGTAGGATATAATTGGTGGAAATATTCCTAAGATATTAAACGAAACAGAGAATAATGCAAACCTAATAATTACTCGATGGAAACATAAGAGAAATGGAATGGTACTCATCACTAAATAAATCTCAAAAATTTTTTGTGGAATTTTACAATTTTTCAAATGACTAAAAGTTTTATTATGCTTGATCTTATTTAATTCGAGACCTATTTAACGATAAATCCAAATACTTGAAATCACATTTTTGAAGTAATTTTTGACCGATAAAATTTTGTTTTATGATTTCTAATACGCAGTACTGGTTATTTATAACGATCTTGACACTTATTTTTCAAAGGGTAGATACAGCCGGAGATTGAGATTCTATAATTGTTTTTAACTATTCATGTGATATATATTTTCTATTGAAGGTTCTTATGTACGCCCCAATAGGATCTAAACCATTGGTTTAATTTAATTTGAAATTTAATATCTATTAGTAAAGGAAATTTCTCTGATCCCTACAGATTTTAAAGAAACTTTTATGGGACCTATATTGTTTAAGCTATAAAGCTTTCTATATTCAATTATTCTTTTTAGGATTCTATTGATTTTAATCTTTTTGCTACGTTTTGCTTATTTGTGACTTAAAGAAATGAATGAGAGCAAAAATTTTTATAAGAAAACTATGATATTGTTTCATTTTCTTTTTGAATTTGATATTTGATCGAAATTTAAAAAATTTATAATGATTTTTATGGATTTTACTGCTTTGAGTTTATATTTAACTCTATTCAGGTTTTCTAATCTTAAAATAATCGTGAGTAGTAAATATTTTAAAAATAATAATACCCAAACATTTCTCATTACAAGTTTGAAATAAGCTTTACTACTATCTTACTCCCTAGTTTCTCTGTATTGGTTACATTTGAATATAAATTCAAGACAAGACATGAGATATAGAAGAGCAAATGTATATATTGAACTAAATGTCAAAATAGTATCTAGTGCATTATTAAAAAAAATTCGGCATAAAAATTTTGGGAAATTTATGCATTAACTAAGGATTGAATTTTTCCTTAGAGCCAGCGGAATGTTTAAGTGTTCTGTAAGTTTTTTTTAAAGTAACATGGAAAAGTCTTGTGATTTAATATTTTTTATAAAGGAGTGACTAGAAATATTTAAATTTATAAAGCATGTAATCTACATAGTTACATAAGAGATACTTTGAACACAAAACCCGTTATTAATTTTCTCTAGCCTCTAAACCTTTAGACTGATTTATGGCATCTTTAGGTAATATTTATTTGAATTTTTCTAACGTTTAAAATAATAAATAGGTTATATTAATAAAAATTTCTTTTTACTTATTTTCTAGCCAAATTCTTTTTCTCTGATTCCAAAAATCAAGACTGAACATCCTGATTCATCTCAGGTTCATGATCCTTACGTTGCTTTTCGTAAGAGGAGTGAGAAAATGCAAACAAGAAAGGTAATTTTATCGTTTGAATATTAAAAAAATAGAATCGAAGAAATGATGAAATTTTTTATGAAAAGGTGATGAAATCTAGGTTATCAATATCCAAAGCATTGTGAGAAATTTCCTTTAATTTTTTTAAATCATGATTTAGACCACTTGTTAAAGCCTCAATTCGCAGAGAAAATATTAAAAAATTAGATCAAATATCAATTAAGGACATCTTTTTGTATCGTTTGAAATTTTCTGACCCGGAGTCAGCTGTTTTTCGAAATTGTATTCGCATTGTCCGAGAGTCAAATGTTCGTACTTCTTCTAAATTAAGGAACAAACTTGTTGGAATTGGTGTTCTTGAACATGAGGTATTATGTCATTTCATCTTATTCATTATTAAGAACATGATGATTTGGGAAAGTAATTGGAGGTTTTTAAAGTCTATTTTAGTTTATGTATTTTTCATTAGATCACGAATTATTACTCAAAGTTTTCCTCGAAAATTTTCATTTGCTTCTCTTGCTGCCAAAGCTCGTGGAAGTGGTGTTATACCTAGCAAATCACCTTTACCGGCTGTAAATTTAAAAGCTTTTCAATCACATTTACATAGCTTCTCACACCTGTTGATGTTGAATCAGGATTGTATAAATCATTCAATCTCAATCAGGACGCTGATAACATTTTAGCTTTTAGAAGACACGTTGGAAGATACAACAGGTCAGCGCCTTTATAATTTTCTACATGTTCCAGGGTTTCCTATGAGTCAATATCGCTTAACCAGTTTGCATCGTTTAAACCAGGTGAACTAGTAGAGAAATTTCAAGAAGAGAGTAGAACAGAATTTCCCGTCAATACTGAAACGATTATGGATAATCCTGCTTCCTCTATTCATAATGGCACTGATGGAAAAGACGTGGAAGGTATGAAAAAGCTTTCAGAGGACAAGAATCCGTTTTTGTCGTTTTCAAATAATCTGATAATAAACGGATGCAATTTTTCTGAAGCTTCCATTGTCACTCCTTTGAGTCATATCTCTGTGAATTCAGCGAACACTACTGGTGTTGACCCATTGTGAATATTGTAAATAGTAGTTCTTTTAAACCTTGTACAGTGTTAATATGTCGTTTAAATACACTTTTTAAATTATGTCAGTTATATATTTTAGCTTCAGGTTGTAATCACTGAAGATGATGCAAATACACTATTTAAGTGACTTGGGCTGGTTGATATTATGTTCATAGCAGAAACGATTAAGAGAAGATTTTACCACAACCAAAAAGGAACCGTAAAGCAAACTATGTTTGATAGAGAAATTATTGCTTTACGTATAAATGACCAATTGCCTTGTCACAGACTGAATATGAATGAAAAATGATATATTAAAATTGTGCATATTGCATCAGAAAAGATAATATTGTTGCAACACAAACGAGGAACCTTTGATGAAGGCGGATGGTTGGTGATAGTTAATGTACTTAATTCCGCATGTAGCTTTTTACATTATTAATATTAATACTTTTATTTAAGAATAATTCTCATTGCCAGTATGTACCGACGGTTTTGGCATACATCCGCTATAAATTATTTCCTTATGAAGCTAAAGTATACAGTAGTTTATGGGATTTTGTATGATTAAAAGTTATTAGTATATTGTCGCACACAGTGTTCAAATATTGAAATTGTGAAATTATCGTATATGTTGGTATTTTATCCATTTTGGTTGTTTAAAATACTCTCGAATAATTTTGTTTATATATTTATAGATATTATATGTATGATTTAATCAATGCTATTATTTGATTATTCTTAGTATAGTACATTTTTTAAAGATTTCTTCATTTTCCTCTGCATACACGGAAGGATTTAGAACGTTGACTTGATTGAAATTAATTTATAGTTTTTATATCTATGAGTCTTAGAATTCCGTTTTGAGGATAATAGAATCCAAAAATTTGACAATATCTTACAAATGAACAAAATTCATTTTTCATTTATCCCATAATTTA
>LDMZ01059987.1:0-15695 GCA_001455285.1 Sphaeromyxa zaharoni
TCCCTGTGTATGTGTTATAATTCTATTTAAGTTTTTGCTGATACGTATCTTTAATCCCTATGAATTGCGTTCTGTAATTGTGATTTATTTTTGTAGTTAGCAAAAATTTGCCAATTTTTTTAAAACAAACTGTGGATTGTAAAATAAGTGTTGTTAGTTAAATGGAAGGATAATTGTATCTACCAGTAAGAACAAATTCATTGGCTGTTGCCATAGTTCTTTTTTCATGAAAAAGCATCAACCCGAATATTAGATCCTATCGGTTGAACTTTATCAGTACTTCTGCTGCTATCCACCAAGAATCAGGGAAATGATTTATACACCATTCATATTTTATTTAGACTTAATATTACGGTGAAGGCTATAGTTTAAAAATGTTAATCAGGAAAATATACTTGGAAGTTTGTTACACTTTTCTTGACATCTTTATTTTCAATTCATAGTTTTCATAGGATTTTTGGAGTAAGGGTATTAGTAAATATATAGAGAATCGTGAAAGTAAATTTTGTTTTTTATTCATTTCAATCTAGTTTGTTGTATAAACATATTTTTTGATCAATTAAAAAATTTGTGGATACCCTAATTTTATGACACGAAACCGATTTTAGATAAAATATTAAATTAACATTGTATGCAATTACCTTATGAACTTAATATAGTAGTAAGCTCCTACACAAAGGCTAAAGTATCAGTATATAATAATTCTTGTTTATGTTTCATGAAGATCTAGAACATGAAATTAAATAACATTCTAAATTGGAGACAAAAATCTTGTTTAATATAAATCTATAAGCAGGTTAGTTCAGAATATTCTTATTTAACTCTTCAAAAAAGGTGAATTAGGAATGATCTCTTCCTAACCAGTTTCATCAAAACTCATATATATCCGATTACGTTAAACAAATTGAATGTATCCTTATTTCTTTTTTATTTTTATGGAGCCTAAAAATGTTTCTGTAATGATATATAAGGTCTAGATACGAAATAATCTGACAGGGGATCGTCTGGCATAATTTTTTAAGGGTTAAATAAATGTTATAAGTGATATATTTCTCATCTTTAATTCGAAAGAATAAATTATCCCCTTTAATTATTGTAATTACCATTTTCTTATTATCAAAAACCTCTATATATTAGTTGCACTCAAGCAGTTAATATTTCAAATCGATTCATCCAAAGTTCCTGTTTTATTACATGTTTTATATATTTTTGACGAGTGAGTACATAAAATTTAACCAAGATACATCTGTTATATTAAGAAAATAGCACCTTATTATTTTCACGATTCAATGTCGTATAGGTATTTTGTATCACTCCCAATAGTTATAACTAAATGAAGATTTATATATTTTTTACTCCATTTTATATATCTGAAACGTGTATGATTTAACGGTTATCAAATAGTAAATACTCCAGCTATCAACTGATGATTTTCGCCTTTTCTATGTATAGTATTTCTGACAAAACACAGAAACGTTATAGAAATAGATAATTCACATTTTGGCATTTATGATTAAAATTTATTAGTTAAAGATGATTTCAAGTGTGTTGAAAGTAATTAGAACTAGGAGCTTCTTTTTCCACGTTAAAACAGAAACCTCTTATATTTTCTTCTTGATCGTGTATATGTACTTTTGGCTGTGTATTAAATAATATTTATCGATCATAATTAGCCCTGATGGTGGTTATACTTTTAGTTTATGATTTTTCAAAATAAAACAGCATCTGTATATTCAATTCAGTGTCTATTTTAAATAATAGTGATCATAAACATAAAGAATTTACAATCATTAATTGATTTTTTAATAGGTGTTTTAGGCAAAATATCATAGATTTTATGTACCTTAATGTTTAAGTTGTGTTGGCTAACGAAATTAGTTAAGTAAGAACAAATTAGTTGTATTAATTATTAATGTTGTAAGGTTTAATAATTAACAATAATTCATAACGATGTGTTTCAAATCGTTCCCTGATAATTTATAAATCTTTGTTAATATTTATTTTATTTAGTTGAAAAAGTGTTTCAAATAAATAATTCCAAATGGATTAATAAATTTAGTAAAATATGTATGTAATCGTGGACTAACAACATTGATCGTCTTTGCTTTCCTTTTATTAGCACGTGAACAATATAATAGCTTTAAACTCATTACTATTTTGAGTTATGCATAATTTGGATGAGAACGAAGGCCTAATCAGGCAGCGTGGCCCTAGTACAAGGTTAGGTAATGGGGGTTGTTTTAGTGGGTGAAAGCTCCACACTGCCTGTCAAATGCCTTAAGAGGTTCTGTCTGGCGTCTAACCTGATGCGAAAGCGGGCTGGAGGTAAGTTTCACATTACCGAACCGCCTCCAAAAATATAAGGAGCAGGTAAATGTTTTTTCCTCCATAGCTAAGAAAAAAATGAATGTTTTTATTAATATTAATTCGGTTTTAATATTTTTTTTTAAAGAATTGATAAATTTTATCATCTTGAAACAATTTAAGCTATATTCAAAGTTTCGAAATGATTGAAAAAGCTATAGGTCGTGCTAACGAATAGTTAGAGAAAAAATACTGAAATTTCTAGTGTTCTAAAAATATTTTATCCTTTTTGTATATAAGTTTTAAATTTATTATATCTTTCTAATTGATTTGATGAATGCTACCGAAAAATATCAATAAAAACTATAATTAGTAGCTACTTAATTGAGTACTTATTATTTGGGAGTAAAATACACGTCACAGGACTTTTTATAAGTCAAGGTCAAGTATTGAATTTCGATGTTTTTAAAGAATTTGAATGTGGTTTAAAATCCATTGTTCGCCTCCTAAATCTTATTTTATATATTCTACGATCTTGTCGCTAAACATAATTGATAAATTTTATTCTTTTATAGGGAATAGCTTAAAAAGAATTATCTAAACATTTAGAAAAAAAAATTAAAGTAAGTTTATAATTAGCTTCAAATTTTAGGATCTATTAATAAATTATATTAAGTTTTGTCATTTGAACTCATGGTGAATCGAGTTTATAACATCAGTTCTAAAAAAAATATACGTAAATTATAATTTAAAAAAATCAATTTTTTGCTTTTAAAATGCTTTAAACAATGAATAAAAAAAATTATTAATTTTTTCATGATAAAATATTTAATATCATTATACCCGTCCTTTAAATTATTTTCAGGTACTCCCATGATAATCATAAGCAGTCTTGTTACAAATAAATAATTATATAATTTTTTTTATTTTCCTTATATAGAAATTTGTTATTAAGTTATAAATGTTTCATAAAGAATAACTAAGATTTAATTAATAATTATTTTATTTAGCACTTTTTCCAATTGGAATTAATAAAATGATTTTAATTCGTCTGAATACTTCTATAGTAATTTTGATAATTTTAATACGTAAAAGCTTTGAAATTACTAATCTCTATATTCCATACTACAAGACTGAGAATGTTCTCATAGAATTGGCGCCTGGATATATAATTAATGAAATATTTGTTCTGGATAACGAACGGAGCTTCCGCAAAAAAGTGTCTTTTGGCAACTTTGATCTTAATAACATCTCAATTTACAATTATTATATCACAAACGTATCTTCCCTTAGTTTTAAAATTGAAAAGTCTGATTATTATTTAAACAAAAAGATTATAGAAGTTACTCTAAAATCGAGCTCTCTTCAAACAAAAAGAAATGAATACCTTTTGAACATTTGTTCTTGTTTTAATTTTGATTAAGATATTTTAGATCCTACAGCGGAATTTTCGATACAGAAATCTTTATTATATAAAGATAGTGAAGTTTTATAGTACAAATTATATATCCATAGAATGTTATAATGTTGAAAGCATGATTGATGAAAGATTAGACTATATTATTAACATTGACACATCAAAATGTGGAAGCTTAGCTCTTTCAAGTTTGGTTTCCTGTAGTGAAGACGAAAACAGGTGTAACATCGGAGAATATGAAGATGGAAAACCTTTATTTGTAAAAAATATTAATTTTCGAGTTTCTCTGGAAAATAATGTACTTAAATTAACTCTACTTTCAAAAGGATTTACACAAAATGTTGAAAAACACAAATTATTTTTGATATTTAAATCCAGTGAAGATAGGATTCTTGTACCATTACCAGAATACATTCTAAAAGGTAACCCTAGAACTAAACCTAATTATCAATTAAGATGCTTTGAAAAGCTCGAAGTGTGTTAACGATATATTTTTTTGGAATCTAGCAAAAAGATATGAAAAAAAATCATTTCAAATAAGATACCTTGACCATGAAATGCAAAATAACTTTCAAATACTTGCTGATGTCAACTTAAATGAATATGGCTATGTATCACATGCAGACATCAAAGTACTAAATTTTATTTCCGAGATTGGGTCTCATTACATAAGATTTTTGAAAGATAGGAAATATAATATAATGCTTTTCAAGATTTTTCTGTCAGTTGCTGGTTCCAGTGGGTCCTTGGTCTACATACCTGTAGATATCATTCATCTAGGTTATTTTTGCAATATATAATTATGATGCTTTTGACATTTTAGGAAATTTTAATTGTGAGCATCAGTAAATAAATATCTTAAAGATAAATTTTTTTATATATTTTAAATAAATTTGTGTACACATTAATTGGGATCGTAAAATGCTGAAATTAATGATTTACGGCCTAAATATCTTTATAAAGTCCGTCAAATAATATTTGTTGAGAGTATTTTATTATTTATAAATTTCATTGAACATTTTTTTTATTTTAATAACATATCAAATAAAAATCATATAATATTTGCTGATAATTTTGACCAATTTTCAAGTACAAGAATGATTTCCTATTGGTTTTAGAGAGACACTAATTGACCTAAATCAATTTTTCTCTATTTTATAAAAAATAAAAATATTTCTAAAATCGAGATTTGGCTTTATATAAAGTTAATTGTTAAATATCAAAAATTTATTTCATAATAAATCATGGAAAGATTTTTATTGTTTGTAATAGAAGGTCTTTAAATATACATGACAATAAAGACACTTTTTTTCATAAACATTCTCACCCATCCTTCAGAGTCACTTCATCTATTCATTACCTATTAATCTGTCTGAATATGATTTATCTAGCTGATTTTTAAGATTGTCTTGAAAAAGGTTAATTTTCATTTTAAGTAGTTATTATTTCTTCATCCCAAGTTGTTAAAATTTCTGGTCAAAAAGATTGAAGAGGGCATATTTTATGGAAACACATAGGTAACAGTCGTATGTTGAATATTTCTAACAATTTCATGGTTATTTAACATGAGATTTTAGTAAGCCTACTCCATCACAATGAACTAGTGAAAGATAAATCTTGTTCAATAAAATGTTGGGTTCAACAGCTATTATGACATTGCTACTGATTTAAATATTAATATATTTTTTATGTAATAAAGATTTGCTAAATTAAACATTGAATGTATGTATATTCATGAGGTATTCAGACTCTTATGTTTGTTACAAAATATGAATTTAAAAAATATTTTGTTATGAACTGTATTAAATTAACATAAATGTTATACTGCCTACATTCGGCGATTAATTAAAAATAAGATTATTGAAGTTTATTAAAATGCAATATTTTAAATTTTCAGTTCAGTCATACGTTTCCTTCTTTTACTATATATGCGGATGAAAGAAACGTGATATTTTTAAAACGTCAGATGGAAAAAATAAAACAAACTGGAAAAATAATTGATTGCATGATAACAATGCACTTAAAAATATTCGAGCTCTCTTCATTATAATTTTTAAATATCCTAAGTTGAACAATTTGATTTAACATAGCGGTTTCCATATAAAGCTAACATTCTGTCATATTTATATCATATTTCACATATTGTGGTTTTTTACAAAAAGAATATCTAAAAATTATGTAAAATAGATATAAAAGTTTGAATATTTTGAATAACAGTGCATAGATTTTACGAAAAAAATTTTGTAGATTACAAATAAGATCCCATTTTGTTAATTCAGTCATTGTTTGCATGTCTTGACCTGTGAATCATGTTATCAATCGTTTTTTATCTTTCATCCTTGGTTGTTCGCTGTCATAATTATTAAAAATTTGAATCAGAAAATTTATCTATAACAAACTTTTGATATGCACAGATTTGTTTTACCCTCAAAAAATTAAGTATTTATTAATCACTTGGTAAAATTTTTTTCAAAAAAAACTTACTAACATCTTTATTAGTGATACAGGAGGCCCAATATATATTACGTTTTATTCAAATTTTAAATTTAAATATTTTACATTTAATAGATATTTAAATTTCTAAACCGTTTATAATTTTTAAAATCACTTTTTTGTACTGTAATAATAAAATTTTGTTTTATAATTGGGTTATTTTTAGATAAATCTTTTATATTATTTTCCATTTTATAACTTATATTTGGAATAGCAAACGAAATATAACGATGGATTATACTTATATTTTTATGTAAACGTTTAATAGAAGCTGTGTAATTTGAAATGTTTGAATTGGCTTATTTTGTTAGCTTTGGTTAATGTGACGAAAAATTTTAATAATCTTTAAATAATCGTGTCCTTATAAATAACTATTGTGATATAAAACCGAAAACCAACACCTTCCTAATTGTAAACTATAGGACATTAACGTACTCTCCCCGGTTTCATTCCAACAGCTACTTAACTTAATTATGGATTGTTGAAGTTTCTTTTATCCCGAAATTACAGTAAACGAATAAAAATTTTTCAAATCCAAGACATTATAATATATTTTGGCATTTCTCATATTGAGTAATTATTTCATTTAAAAATTCAAAAATAACTCATATTCTATATGATGATATTTTGTTTTGGGTTGTTTCAATTTTTTCATTACTTTTCGATTTGCAAATGAAATATATTTATATATAATTCTATTGAAAGGGTTTGCGGAACATTGCTACAAACGGTACAAAAGTTGACTTAATATTAATTAGTCAATTATGGCATCGTCTTTACGATAGTAAAAATAAATATGTTTTTTGAAGCAGCAAATTTTAAACTTCTATTTTCTTTTTAGCAAAAAATAAAAGTGGGTTTTAATATTCTTTGATAATGATCATTAACAATATTTAAGCTGATTTATATTAGATATGGTTAACGAATGTTCAACTACTGCGGTTAAGGTAAGTCCTAATATTGTAGAAGAAATAAATACTGTTAAACTTTACGGAAATATTGAATTTACAGTATTTGCTGATGATCGTGATTATGAAATTAATTCAATCTTCATGAAAGAGAATAAACTGCTTAAAACGACCCAGATTTACGACAAACACGATGTAAAAAATTCTCTATCGGCAGGAATAGAGGTAATTAGAAAAAATAGTTTAATCAAAGTTATGATATATCGAGTAAATAGAAAAATATCTGAAAGTTCTTTAATCGTTATTCTTAAATCAGAATTTTTGAAAGATATTGTTCTGCAGACAAAAAATATATTTATAGGTATTTTAATTATTTTAAATGAAGTCATATTCTTATAGAAGCGGAAATAGATATATTATCACGTCATGATACACAAAGTGATAAAACTTATTTTGTATCAATTTTGTTTTTAGATCCCGGCTACATACTTGTTGAGCCAAATAAAAAACTGAAAATACCGCTCTTTGAAATTAACAAAATATATAACATTCAAATTATTGTTACACTCTGTGATGATGAAGATTCATGCGAAACTTCATCTATAAATAGTAACGAAACTAAGCTCACATTAATTTATATTCCTATGGATATTGATGTACAAAGAAAACATATTAACATTGGCAAAGAATATACGGTGGCTTTATTAAACAAAAAAATTACAATCCTATTAAATGTTCAGAACCAATACTCTTATATAATTTATCCGAGTATATTTCGATTAAAAGATGGTTATTTTGTTTGTCTGTACATTGGAAATAATTATTATTTTAGGTAACTAAATGTATTTATGACGTTTTACGGTGGAACACAGATTTTTTTCCAGAAAATGAAATTTTGGAAATTTATTTATTCACTTATATTCATAAGACAGTATCATACCTTAGAGTTGGAGATTGTTGGAAAAACAGTTTAACATGCACCATCACCCCAAAATATATGAATGATTTTGAATATTTTAGGCGGAATGAAATTCAAACAAAGAATGAAACTTTTTCAAAAGCTGTATTTTTCTTTAAAACAAGATACAGCATTGGAAAGCGATCTTATTTCTATTCCATCTCTTCGGATGTGGGTATGGATTTTTGCTTGTAATATAATCATAAAAACAAGTTAAAATATCATAGCCTGGGTGAAATTAATTAAAATTAAAAAATTAAAGTTTTTTCATGAAACTTGAAATAACTCTTATTGCATATATTTATATTTTATCAATCTATCGGTCTCTATTTGTAAAAATATATGTTTTATACACTGTATATTACCTAATCTAAGTCATTATCTTCTCAATTTTCTAAGCTACCTTTCTTATTAAAACAATCGATTAGTGAATTAAAGGCTATTTTTTATATATTTGGCTTTTTCAAAAATAGTTAGATGTGATATATTTAAATATATAATCAAGCATAATTTCTTAAGTTTTAACAAGCTATTTACTATTAAAAGTATTCTTTAGTAAAAAGTCGATCCGATATAACTTAAGTAATCCCTTAATTTTTGTTTCGATATCAATAGAACATCAAATTGATTTAAAACGTTTCTTGCTTACCAAAAATTTGCAACTAAAATACTTAATATATGTGCTAAATAATATATCTTTTTTGCTTGACCATTTTTTTAAATTTCATCTGCAATAACAACCGAATTTTTAGAAATTATAAATTTATTACGTTACGGATCCATCTATTCTTATAATAATTCTTTGTTTAAAATTTTGGATTATGTTAAAGCTGTAAAGGGCTGGAACATCAGTGAAATCAGAATAACCAGCAGTAAATATGGTTTTTTCATGGTTCATTAAGAAAATAAAATTAAATTGTTAACAGGTGAAAACTATTTGAATTAAGATATTACTTAATATTTAGGTCTATGGCAATCTTAATATGTTACCATAAAGTTAATAATGATGTGGCCGGATCTTGTATTAGATAACTTAAAAAACTAAGCGACCATCTAATTTCCTTCCGAATTTTGTATAGGATAAGTAGTTAAGCAAGCACTTCGTTAAATTCTAAAATAATATATGTTTGTATTGAATATCTCAGTTTAAATATATTATATATATGTAGATTTTAAATCATCAAACTGTTACGGTGATCCAGAAACTGGACATATGAGAATCAAAGAAGAAACATTAAAAGTTCCATTATATGGATATTTGAATATTTCAGTTTTAAATATTAAGCCGTCTCATGAATTAAAAGCTGTTGTCCTTGTTTTAGATGGTTCTGACAAAGAAGTATCGCTGTTTTCTCAAAATAGTTTAAATACTTCCAACATAAATTACTATCAAGCTCATGTTTTGAAAATTATGAGGGAATATATTGTACTTTATTATATGAAGGAATATTTTTATAATTCACGAATTAAATTTTATTATGCTGAGAGGAATATGAACATTAGTTCTGGACATAGGATTATATCAAACTTTATTAAAATACGTAAATATAAATGAGGCTTAGTAAAAATCATAGAATTACATATCCAATTTAATACAACTTATGATTTGTTTCTGTTAAAAGGTAGTTACTTGTTATTGAAATTAGTGTATAGATAAGGTGGTCTATCCTGAAACTATAAGTTCTGGACCATACAAGTTTGAAATAAGCTATAAAACAAAGGACATTAATGTCATGAACCCAAATATTCTGATTTTTTGCAATCGCACTTTGAAAGTATGTTTATGTAAAAAAATAGCGAAGGAAAGTAAAAATTTCACATTATTATCCCATGATTTTATGTATATTGCTGCACCTAAAGTTAGAATAATAATTAAATTCCGAACATATGATTACTTGGAAACTGTTTTGATTCTTGGCAGTACAGATATGAATACGATTGAGATTGGAGGATCTGCATTTTTTAAGGATCAAGGTAACTTTTCATACTTATATTAAGAGTAATAGAAGTTCAAATGTTCAAATCCTGTGACAATTTTTTAATTAAATGGGATACTTCTAACAAAATTGAAACTAGTAGCTTCACTTTGAATATGAAATTTATAAAAAATGAAAAAGTTAATGAACAATCTATTGGATATTGTCTTGAAGATAAATGCGTGCTTAACAGTAATTCTGAAATAAATTTTAATAATCTTAAATAC
Organism: Sphaeromyxa zaharoni; assembly: GCA_001455285.1. Taxonomy (NCBI): domain Eukaryota; kingdom Metazoa; phylum Cnidaria; class Myxozoa; order Bivalvulida; family Sphaeromyxidae; genus Sphaeromyxa; species Sphaeromyxa zaharoni. Next base: position 10,284 of record LDMZ01059987.1, read on the forward strand.
ACCCTGCTGGAAGTAGTGGAAAATCCAAAAATTATGAAATTTCAACTAATATTTAGTTCAAAAACAAAAGTTAGTGGAATATCCCATATGAAAAGATCATACCTTCCAATAGGTAATTTTGATTTAAAAATATCAAATTAGCGTGTTTCATCCATATCATAAAAGTTAAAATTCCAGAGTATTTTTAATATTTTTTATCATTTTTTAACTTGATCTTATCAATATTGTTTAGATCTTACCAGCAAAGAATGCTCATTCCAGCCTTCAGGTACAAAAGTCATCATAACTCCATCTTTGCTGTCATCCCCTGTGTATGGATCGCTGGAGGTTTCAATCAGCAACATTCCAGATAGGTATATTCTATCTGGCGTTGAAATTTTAGATGATAATAATACTGTTTGTATATTTAATACAGATATGCATGATATCTTATCAAGATATGATTACTGCCATACACTGCTAAGTAAGCTGTCTGAAAATCAAATTAAACTAATATCAATACCTCCATTTTTAAACTGTGCCATAATTAATTTTTTGTATCAAAGAAAACTTACATCAACCGTCTATAACCTTACTATATCGACAAAAAAAATTCTAATAGGTAAATTGAAAAATATTTAAATAAAATTTTAAGAAAACGACATATCTAAGGATGTAATATTTACTGAGCCAATTAGTAATGAGAAAAAACATGATCCTAAAAGCAAAGTCTCTGAAGAGATTATTTCAAACACCTTTATAATTAAATTAAATGAAAATCCAAGGATTGAAACTAAAGTATCCTTTCTATCTCAATCCAAAGCGGATTTTGTGGTTTCTGTATGTGGGACGGAAATTCAAGATTGCATGACAAGCGTTTTTCTGATTAGTCAGATGAAATCACATAAATTTGGAAAACTAACAGTATATTACGACCATAAAACCAAGAATATAAATATAATATCGCCATCAGTTGTTCATATGCTAAATAAACGAATCTGTGTTTTTCAGATTCTTAATTCCGGAAAAATCATATCGAGAACTTATGATATTTTTTCTAATGGTGTATATATATAATACAAAATTTATTTTATTAGGTATAATAATTGACTTTAAATGCCGTTATAATGTAATTACTTGGAACATAGATAATAAATTTATTATCAAATCTTTTAAAATTCGAGTATTTAAGGTTGAAAGGTGCCAAAAAACTTTTGAAACAATTGGAAAGTTTAAAAATCCTGAAAATCTTTCCTTTTTTGTTCATGAGATGAAAAAATACTTTTCTGGAATTCTTTCAAGATCGTTGACCATAAATAAGGAAAACAAAGTTGAAGATATGACATTTATTTTTGAAATTATACTTGATCAAAATGGTTCATCAATTTCAGGATATCAAGAAATAATATCTTTGGGTATGATTAATTTTTTATAAATACGATTACAATAATTTATAAATTTTATTATTATAAATATTTGTAGATCATTTTTATTGTATCCCATAATGAATATTGTTACTAAATAAAATAATTACATTTAGCTTTCGACGGATCTAAAAATATATCATCGTTTCTAATCATCGTAAAATGGTTTTTTAAATTGATCTCAGGCATTAATGTTTTATTCATATTTCTTGACGTGTTAATGAAAAGTTTCAATAAAGAGTTTCGTTTTCTAATTCTTTCAAATATTTTTAAAAGCTTTCTACGAATAGTTATAAAATTTTTAAGCTGAAATCCATTTATAATCACATTTCATTATACTCCATATTTTATAAAATAATGGTAATTGTTATAAATTAGGGTTTTTTGCCTAATTTTTCTTGAAGATTTGTGGATAAAGATGTTTTTTTATATTTTAAATATCATATTTTAGCTACTCTCAACAATAATAATTTAATAGAATAATTTTTGGTTATAGTTCTGCTTGTTATATAAGTATTTTAAATTGTTTCAAAATGTTAATAAAATTTTACTTTTGTTGCTTATCGGTTTAAAAATGATTTCACTAAAGAAAACCTGATAGAAACTTATTAATATTTTTCAGTTTATACATGGTTTTTATGAAAAATTTAATATAATTTTTGGAATTTTACATTATAGGAAGAACAATAACTCGAAGATAGTAGTAGCACATAAGATATTAAAAATATTTTCTTTATGATGCTTGAAATACATGGAAAATGTCTTTTATAATTTCCTAACCTGAATTTCACTAGGATAATAATTTTTTTAAGTAGGAACTTACTATTTTTTGTAACATTACTTGGAAAATCTCTCTCTTATTCATTTAGGGCACATTTAAAATTGTTCTTACCGCGATATCCAACAATAAAAAATAATACATCCTCATTTTTAATTTATTTCTACATGTATATTCCCTAAGATAGCTTCAGGTTTTCAAAATTTGTGTTTTCAATTCTTTAAACCTATCAAAAAGCATCGATTGGATTATTACAAAAATTTGTAAAAATTACATGTAAGATCTATTGTCTACTTCATAAATTATTATTTCTTTTTATTACTTTTTTTACTTAGAGAGAAATTTTTTATCTTAAAAATATTGATTACTAAGATAAAAATTGGAAAACTCTAATTTAACTGGTAATCTGATAAATGATTATTAAATATGAAATAAATACAATTTGTGCATTTCATAAAAAATAATGTTGTTTTATAACTATATATATGTGCTGATTTAGAATTACTTCAAGTTATCATTGTATCCAACTATTTCTTGATATAATTTTATATATTAAGACGATACGCAACATTCCATGAGAATCATTAACCACTAATAATAATAAAACAAAAAACGTTTCTCAATCAGAGTCAGTACTAAAATTTTAATAACAGGGAATAAAAATAATAAATAAATATTTATTTTTTTTAATTTTATAATTTAATATTTAGCTCTGTGCAATGTTTTTATCACCTGCAATTTTAATAGATGGCTATTATTAAATGAAAATACAAGCAGTATTCAAATTTTAATTAAAATTATTCAATAATTTTGTTTGTTTAAATTTTTTTTACAGATTTTATCTCTTTTAACTTAAGATATTAAAAATTTAATGTTTTATATATATGAAATATTTAATTTTAATTGATTTTAAAATATGTTTCCTTTAAGAAAGTTTCTTTCAAGAATTATTTACATACAAAATTTTTAGGGTTATCTTTATTACATCAAATAGTTTTTGAATAAAACACGACTAAAACATAAATTAACGATTAAAAATAAATTTTTCAAATTTAGTAAATAATTTTGATGAGAAATATGCATTTAAACTGTTTTTATACATTATTTCGGAAAATTTGATTATCAAATTTCTATCTTAATTAATTATTATTATTTCAATACCTTATTTTTACAATTTTTCAAAAAAAATTAGACCGCTCAGTTGGTATATGCAATGAGAAAAGTCCATCCAAAACTGTTAAAGTTGAACAGTTTCGAGATGTTATTAGTACATTTGGAAATCAGGAATATTATTTAACCAAACTTCCAAAAAATTTCATTTTGACAAAAGTTGAATTAAGGGACGAGAAAGATATTCTAAAATATACTGCTTGCCGTAAATGTGATGCAAGAGAAAACATAACTTATTTTTCAAGTTTTCTTGGAGATATTACAGGTAGTAAAGTAGTGATTTATGGAGTTAATGAAGATATTATTAACTATAAACTATATTTTTATATTAATGATATGTATGATCCGTTTCAAAATGATTTTATAGTCAAATCAAAAAATATAATTATAGGTATATTTTCACTTTTTTATATAACATAAATAGATACTACTAGAAAAGACAGTGGTTCGATGAATTCAAGCTCAATCAATTGTATCTAACATTTTCTTAAGTAATATTATTTAGTAATGATCAGCAAAAAAGTCATTAAAATATCATTTTTTCAAGATATTGAATTGAATTTTAATGATATAAATTTTGCGAGTGATTCAAGCTTTTATATATACGTCTGCAAGATCAAAACGAAGATTTGTAAGAATGCCCTCATTAAAGATATAGCTGATGTTACTACATTTTTCGAAGTTGAATTTCATTTTTACCCTGCTATGAAAAAAATTTCTGTAAAATATCCATTTGCTGAGAAATTATTAGGGTATAAACTATTCTTTTATGAAAAATCAAACAACCGAATGATATTTAAAGGATCAACGGCTTTTATCCTTCATGGTCTTTTTAAATCTTTTTGTAAATAATTTTTTTAGAGCTAATATATTATGGAGGGTGCTCTAAAAATAACATTGCCTGGATTCCAGATGAAACTGTTGATATGTTATCATTTACTTTATCAGCAATATTCATTAACGATACCTACTCTTATATGTTTGAGGTTGGAAAATGTCATGATACATATAACTGCATCGTCTCAAAGAATGAAAAATATCAAGCTGAAAAGCTTTCATTTTATTACATTCAAATTGATAAAAATTTATGGCCTAAAAGGTTTATTCTACACGTTGATGCGAAGCTACATAAAAGCGGAAGTACACTTAGGGGAGTAGCTGGACACCTATTTGTTGGTAGGATTCCTAATCATTTCATAGTTGTTTTTATAAAGAATATATGATAAGTACCATGTTATGCTTGGGTGATAAAATAAAAGAGGAGCATCATTTTTTAAAAATTATTTCATATGATACCTTTGCATTTTTTCATAGATATATTATCACATTAATGAACTAATAAACCTTAATTTTTTTTTAAAATTATTATTTAGATACGACGGTTGGATCCTGTAAAAGCGAAAAAAGTAAGTTAAAAACTTTCTTTAACAATTTTTATATCATACATCTAATATAGTTCATGTGGTATCAATCGCTACTCCAGTTGTCCTGTTACTGTTAATAGGACTTATATCCCTGTAAATTTATCGTTAATTTTTATAATTCGTATAGAATATTTTACCACTTAATGTAATACTTTACCATTCTGATTTTATTTAGTTCAAGAAGAGAGAAACAAAGCAATTATTTCTAAAATTTTAAATGCATTATGGTATTTAGCTCTACAGATTAGTTTTTCATCAGTTACCAAATAAAACGAAACAGTTTTGACTTTTTAAGTGTTAAATTATTTTGATTTGACCGTTAAGTAATGTACTGTAACATTTTTTTTATGAATTATTGTAAAATAGAATGTTTGAAATAGTCATTCAACCCGGCAAAAGAATGCAACCGTATTTATTGTCGTTAATCCTACTAAAGGGCTTAATAATCTAGAATTTAAAACAAAAATATTTAGGATTCATATTATTTTTGAGCTATAGCTCTATCAAGAAATTTTTACTTCGATTTAAACGCACTACTGTCTAATATAGGATTTCGTGTCATTTCTAGATATATTTGCACCATAAATATGTAATAGTAAATAACGTCATGTACTCAATATTAGATCTTAAAAAAAAA
>LDMZ01060005.1:0-10867 GCA_001455285.1 Sphaeromyxa zaharoni
ATGCGTGTAGAATACCCTTTTATAATTGTCCACACGATCCATTCGTCCCAGCGTTTCCTCGCAATCTATGAAAAGATTTTAATTTTAAACCATTATGCGATGTTGAAATGATCAAAACGAGTTCATTTAAATCTAATACCAGAGGCAGCTCTACTGTAATGATGGTGTTTTATTTTCTGTCTATATTATTATGAAATAAAACAATATTAATGAGTAATTTAAATCCTGAATGCCGGATTATTAATTTAAAAAATGATCAATAAATGAAATTTTTACTATATAAAATTTTATAGCAATTAATTATCTAAAAGAAACGTTTTTACTTATGTGATATGAACTACTATTCAGGAGTACTGTCTGACATTAAACTATATGCTTGAACTATTATATTCAACTGATTGACAAGATTATTAAGAGATATGTATAGTGGATCTGGCCTATGACGTTCATATAAAAACAATGGAGAATCAAACTTGGGATCTTTTAAGATATCTTTCACACAAGCACTAAAGTTTTTGGAATACTTAATAAATTCCTTCCTACCTTCCATAATAGTCTAAGAGTACAATAAGTATTATTTAGAGAAATGCAAACCTTTCTATGTTCTCTATTTTGTGCTAAATCAATAAATTTTTCATTAATCTTGGATCCATCTTCTACAAGCTCCTTTATAAACGTTGCAATTTCTCTTTGATATGTTAGAAAAATATAATAAAATGATTTAACTTTACTATTTTATAAAAACCAGTTTTATCTCCACATGATTCAGGTAGATTCATCAAACACTTTTTAAATCTTTTCAATTTGCTATTAAATTGTAAAAATTCAGGAGCTCGTTTGTTCTCAAGGACATCTAGTGAACTCAAACTTCAAGAAAAACCTGCGTTACCCATTGGATCTTTGCACCATGACATTAAGAGGACATGATTTGACGTGGTGGCAATATTTTCTTAGTAAGATTCCACGTAATCATAAAAGAGATAATACCTTTCTTAATAATTAAATCGATAATTTGATACATCAACCCAGGTGATTCCAATTCGGCCTAAGTGTATACTAAAGGCTGAAATAAATCAATAACCTTATAAAAAAAATTAAGGAGCTGTCCTTTCGTATTATCAGGGATGTCGGTCTAAAGAAATGGTCAGAAAACAGTGTTTTTAAAAAATAGTTACATTGTTGATTGCAGGCTTTAGAATTAAGGTCAAGGGAAGATTTGGGATGGCTTCATTCTGGTGAGGGCCGGTCATTCCAGTTAAATAAATGCGGCTAAAACAAGACGTAAAAGGGAGGGCAGATTTATGCGCAGTGCGTAAAGATAACAAACTATGATTATATCTGTAAAGTTTTGTTTACATATTCTAAGATTTTTTTTAGATTTTTCATATTATAATCCCTAAAAGGTGTCAAGTTTTGAAAAATTTGAGAAAACTCAGCGATCAGATCGAACACGACAAGAGAGTCCTTTAACACCTTTTCGCTGAACGTGTTTGAAAAAGATCCACCACAGTTACAGAACAATGACAAGTTATTTTCTCGTATTTGGTTGCATTTGTTGCAAACAAAGTCCTGGAGAAAATATTGTTTCATAGATAGATTAATATCGTCAATAATGAAATTTTCGAAGATCTTTGTTTCGTAGATGGTTTTGCAGTAACAGCAACTAACGGACCATTTTCTTCCATCCTCAGATATAATCACGTTATTATCTTTTCTAAGATCAATGTCTCGACAAGAATTACAAACATGACAGAATACCTATGTAATACATTTCTTAAATTGGAAAAGATCTTACCTGAGAAACGATATATGAAGGAACGTCGAATATTCTTTCACAGCCATAATAACCTGTTCCTAGCAGTTTTATTGCATTTTTCCTAGGTAGTAGTCAATAATAAACACAGAAATTTAACCTTAGCTTGGAGACTGATAGTTGAAGGTCTTGATCGATATTCAAAATGTCTGAAATGAGTCTAATAAATATGGAAGTCGGGTTATCTGCACTCCCTTTTAATAAAATGTTGTCTGAGAACTTGTTTTTCAAATTTTGGATAACACTTAGTAAAATTGATAAAAAAGTAAATACTAGGTACTTAAAAACTTGGAATGTGAGGTTGTTGCTGATATATTCAGATTTAAATTTAAATATCTTTTCGTAAACAAAGTCTTGAATAAGATTCAGATGGATACCATGTTCCAAATCTTCTTCAGTAGATAATTTCAATACATATTCATGTAGATCATTAAGGTAGCTTGCAATCAGTACCTAAAATTTCAATTAATTTGAAAGCGATGTTAAGCTACATAATTAAAAAATTTTCACGCTAGATATAAGTATTAAAAAGCTGAAAATATTCATATTTTATCTATTTGACAGATTTCAAACAAGTATTTTAAAAATAAATATTCTAACCTTTTAAATGTCCTTTTATTTATGTAATTATCATGAATCAGTGTATTTTTCTCACCGAAGACAAAATAGCTGTTTTCTTATTAGATGAAATAAATATAATTCAAACATAGCAGCATGGTCTGATATTTTATGTAATGCAAAAAAGAAATAATTTTTGCATGTATAAATTTCACAAAATCATGGTTTAAAAAATAATACAGGGTCATGATTCAAAAAGATATTGATCAGTTCTAATTAATGCTATATATAAATATTGCAACATGAAATTTAGCCATTCAATATATTTTATTAGGTCCGTTAAAATATAAATCGGAAGAATAATTATTATTTAAAACCATTATCTATAAAAATTATTTGAAAGACTTATATATATATATATTCAGCAATAAGTATTGTTTGTGCAACAAAATGTTGTCTTTTATCGATTCATGCACGGATACGTTTACGGAAATAAAATTCAAAAATCATACACAATGTAAAAATGAAAGAAACTTCGTTTTTTCCATGTCACATCTATGCTAATCAAAAAGAACGCTCATCTATGATGTATCATCCTAAGGAATGTTCATCTTTCTACGTCACTTCAAAAAATATCATTTTCCACTGCATTTTATGTTCTGAAGAAATAATTTAAAACGTATGTAGCTCGTAACAAAGTCCTCTAATGTAACAGAGAAACCGTCATTGTTTTAAAAGTGTTGCTAAACTAATTTTAAAATAATGAATATTCGACTAATACATGAGATAATACGTTAATTAGAATGAACGAACTTATTCAACTTTTAAAAAATATAATATACTATAATAGGAATGTTTACCAAAGCCTAAAACAGTGTTAAAAAAATAAGCAGTTACTCAGTTATTACTGATTAGCATGTTTGCATCTTGGTCTATTATGATACAGACTATATCTTAAAAACACGCTAATTTAAATAATATGAACAAAATATAAATTTACAAAAACCAACTGTTATGATAAAATTTTTTATCAAACTAAGATAATATAGATATTTCCTATTTTATATATATATATATATATATATGTTTTGATTTATTTAGATCTTTGGTCCGTAAATAATACATGGTTAACCATATCGATCCAATAAACTAAACATTTTATATTGTTATTATTAGTCACTCTATCTTAGTAACAGGAAATTCATTAAAAAACGCAAATGAAATAAATAAAAGAAGAGTACGTTGGTTAGTTTTTTATACGAATCACTTATATTAAGTGTTCGAAAGATATTCCAGCACATTTCCACCTATTTAAAAAATATTTTGTTTCAGTTCAAAATACTTTAGATTTAGAGTGTTGAACATCCGGTTGCTGAGTCATAACATCTGTAGAATATTCTTCACTAAATTCAAACGGAATGTCTATCTTTATTCCACCGTAGTTATACTAATTATGATATAACAAAATAAGAATTTTTTGTACTTCATCAACCCAAAGAAGTGAACACCATGCATTAACTGGGATAATATTTACTGAAGAATACAAAGGTTTGGAAAAGATATTTCTAACAGCAAATAAAAGGTGATCCCATGACCTGTCAGGACTAAATAATATGATCGTTATTATTAAAATGTGCCTAATTCGTTTCGAAGTGATGATAATTTTATGAAAGTTTGCAAAGACAACTTCGCAAGATCGAATTTTGAACTCATGAATTAACTACAAATTTAAAGGAAGTGGTAAAAGTAAACTTTTTTGATAAGTTTATTCATTAATTCTTTAACAAGTTCCAGTAATCCGGGATCAAAGAGAAGTGAAGACTTATAACAAAGCCATCTAAAAGAAAAAAATAATTAATAATAAAATTAAAAGAACCTGTAGAAATGTACTAATTGATTATCTGCTATAACATTATTATTTTTAACTGCATCTTTCATCCATTTTAGCAAAACGGTGTACAAAATTCTTTCGAGATATAAAAAAGACTTCAAATCAGAACTGAAAAGCGGAAAAACATGCAGCAGTATCGGCATATGTAACAAGAGATTGATCAACAAGTCCATCAGACCGAAGCATATCTTCTAACGTTCCCTATAATAAAATGAGTCAGATTCAACTTTAAAGGTAACTGGTAACAAAGAATCGAAAGGTAATCCAGCATTTTTAGACTTTAGATCATATCGAAGGAGTTTGTGCTATCACCAAATAAAATTTTAAATATAAATATTGCATTTAAAACGGAACAGACAGCAAGTCCATCTAATCTCAATTCACAGCAGAGAGTTGGATACAAATTAGGAGCGTTTTCAGTAATCATATCAGTTTGGTTAAAAACTCTACAGAATGTTTAGCACAAATAAGTAGAAAAAACTGGTTATTATTTACGTCAAGGGACCCAAAATCCGATATTTCAGTATCACTAATCCATAGTACATGGTGGCTCGCAGCTAGCGCGCGACCAAACACAATATCCCAGGCGAAAATCTGCAAATCACAAGTCGGAATATTTCCAACAGGAACAGATATATATGATGCAATCTGGCATACTTCCTAATAAGATATAACTGAAAAGCTTAAAAAAGATTAGACTGAAAATGCATCATAATGTGTGACACAATTCTCTATCCCTGTCTTTAATGAGCTGGAAAACCAATCAATAGAAGATATGAGCTTGGAATATCTATACACCATCAAAAGGGAAAAAATAAATTAGCCACAGAGGTACTCTTTTTAGCTCAATTACGGTATATTTTTGCAATGGGATAAACTCCTTGAGCTGACACAATGCTAATTTATAGTAATTTAATGTTAAAAAGAATAAAGACGTTTACATGATTGAAATATAACTAGTGAATTCTCTTTTTGAAAATAATCTTGTGATGCAATAAAGGAATTAATACTCCTGTATAACTAAATTTCATATAAAAAAAATAAGGTAAAACATGTTGATTATTTTCCATAAACTTAGGGTAGGATTTGCATCCTTTTAATCGAAATTCGCTATCGTACCTAAAAAATAAATCATATAAATGTTTCAATATCGAAATTTAAAATAATGGTAAGGAAAAATGTAGTGAATGAAACATAAAGCTCTTAAAATTCAATCAACATTTAATCAAATCATTAAGTTCAAATAGAAAATAAAGATATAAGAAAAATCTTAAATTACTTTTTGATAGCTTTCATTACTATTCCAGCAAAGTTAAATCCGAATAGTTTTTTTAAAGGCGTTCCAAAAAACACATGTATCTAGATGCGTTTAACAACGATAGCTTATCCAAGACCTCCCGTTTTATGCAATGATAAACTATAACGATTATATTGGAATATCTGTCAGCTATAATAAAATAAATAATTTGAGAACTGTTCATAATAAAATATATACACCCAAGAATTATTCTTAAGGCGTAAATAATTTTCCGAGCTTACTTCCTCTGATTCTAAAACCTGTGAAAGTTCGACTGTTAGTTCATTTTTGTTTAGAGTATTTTTAATGGCTTTTTGGTCAAAGCGACAAGAAGTCCTCATACACAGGAGCGATCGCAAGAGTAATGGGATTTGAAGCTCATAAATCCCTTCAATAACGGGAGAAGTTGATAAAAATGCGATTTTACTACTAAGATCAAGACCAAAACCATTAACATTACTCTATATTCTTCCTGTATGATGATTCACGAAAAGTGTATTCATAAAGGTTGTTCGAAACTTTACATCTAGGAAGCTTTTTAACAACTTTTTTACAGTTTGAAGATAGATTATTTTTTGACATTTTTGAATTAACGTAAAATCTTCGGGGAATAATAAAGTTCATTCTATGCAAGCCACGCTCAGATTGTAAAAACAAGTATAAATAATCTGGATGCTCGGTTTCTTGGATTTTAATAATATTAAATTTTAACGATAATAAGGATTTTTGATGGTAGGCAACAAAAGATTCTAAAGTGACACGGGGATCTGGTTTTCCATGAAATTTACTTTGGAGCAGTCCCCCCTGATCCTTCGATGCCGATGCTACTTTTGATAATGAGTCCCATTTTCTTTTATTATGATTCAACCAATCCTTGAATGTTTCCTTTAAACTATAACAATAATTACACTTTAATTACTAAATTTTTTGGAAAGGAAACTCCATTTACATTTTTTTTCGAAGGAATAGTTACCTTACTTGCTGTGCTCTCTGTCTCATCATATTTTTCTATTTCAAATTTTTTTCCTGTAACATGGCCACTTGTCAGTTTCTAAGTATTATTATAAAATTATAAAAATAAATAGTTGAATGTAATAATATCTAATGTTAAGATAAATTCATCTGCTAACTTTGAGGTGATCTCTATTATGTCATTGCTTTAATAATATTGACAAGCACGATTTTTTAAAAATAAAATCAAGCAACACTGTAAAAATATCAAATAATTATGACATCTAGTTCGAATTGGCTAGTGAAATGTTAATATCGGGCGTAAACTTTATGTATTTTTTAAAAGTTACAAATTAAGTGATATGGAAAAAAAATACCTCTTTAGGTTGAAAGATATCAGTTAACTTGTTTTGAGTAATATTTGAAGCTTTATTAGATATATGCTTCCTAAGCCAATCCGGGTAACCACAACGAGGTAGTGGATTTTTTATCTAATAATATATTGTGAAAATGAAGCGACAATAGTACTCCTTGTAGTAATGCAGGGATCGTTATCAACTTTTGAATACAATTATTAACTCTATCAATGTAATATTCCCAGTCAAGTATTCCACGAATATCTGTTTTATGTAATGACGGATCCTTAAGCCATTTTTTCAAATATTGAAATTTAATATCATCTGAAGTATGAAATATTGTAACAGGAATCGCTCTTTCGGATACAGGAGAACCAACAGGCTTACTGGCTATAACAAACTGGCAATCAAGCCCCTTGTCTTTAATTATTTCATCTCCAATAAATTCTGCTAATCTTCGAGCTGTAGTGGTAGCTGTAGATTTTTGTGATCCATATTCCTTCAATGATTTTGACATATTTTTTCTTTCGCTAATTAGATAAAAAATTTCTTGATCCGACACATTAGCACCCTAAGATCTTACAAAAAACAAATGTTAATAACTTTTGAATATAAAATTTCAAGCCAATAATCAACGGCTTTCGCTATCTCATCATATGAAGCTTCTAGAGAATCTCCCAACAAAACTGAGTCAAATATTGATGTTTGCAAGACTTTAATTAATTGTAACTCTCCACGTCTTTTTACTTCAAAACCCTTTAGTTCAGCAAGTGAACCATCGAAATTATATACTGCATATCTAAAAATAAAACTTAAAGCCGTCTTAAATTGTATTTAATAAAAGGTTTCAAATCGTAACAACTTTTTTAAACTCAAGAATAATGTAAATTATAATTAATCAAACCTTTTTTTAAGCTTTTTATTTTCATCTTTTGAGGCAGGAAATAACATTGCCTTATAAGGTCCATCTACCTAAAAATTCCAAAACAACATGGAAAATTATAACTTCAAAGAAAATAGAGTTTTCTTTTGAAATGATAAACTTGTGCTTGAATGGATCAATCAATTTATGATAATTATGGTTAGAGAACTCTTCCTTAAAAAATAAAAGAAAATTGAGTTCCTTACATCGACCATATAGTTTAGAACACATCCTGGATAAGAAAGTGTTACCATTTTCCCAGATGATTCTTTTATTTTGAGCTTTTTATCATTACATTATATTTTAAAAACTTTACGGACAAGTTCAATGGAAAAGAAATTGGTATCATGCACCATATACCATCCGTATCAAGTTCAAGTGGTCTGCCAATCCCAGATATTAAGCCTTTTGCTTTTTGTATAATTTTTGAACCAATGGAACATACAATTCCAGCCATTTCCATTGAATACCATCTAGCACACTTAAACATAGCGTATCCATAAAAGGAATTTAATATTTTTTTATGAGCAAGTTGTAACGAATCAAAAACGTTTTCCATGTCTTTACAATATTTAATTCCTTCAGCATCATTCTTTTTAATTGCTTCATTTGTATTCCTTTTCCATTCTTTAAGTTTCTCTTTATACTCGTAACGTCTATCTCGAAATTCTTGCACCTCATCAACAAAGAAAGAATTTTCACATTGACAAATTACATTACTTCTAACTTCTTCTCTTAAAACATGCCTTTTTCCATAGGACCGGTATGCAAATTCAGACAACCTCTTACGTTCTAAACGGTCTTGTTCTTGATATGCAAGGGATGAAAATGGAACTAAAACATCCTTATTGTTTTTAAACGATTCAGCTTCTAGTTGTTTTCTTACTTGATGATATTCATTAAAGTTAGCTGGTGAAAAATCGCCCCTCCAAACCCATTCAATAGATTTTTGACATTTGCTGTTTCTGATATTCAAATCACAACAGGAACACATAACTTCATCAACAACCGAACAGGGTTGAAGTCTGTTTGTTATCATTATATTTGGATACATGGCAGCAACATCAAGATGGTAAATGATTGGCTTCTCATGAACAATATTCTGTTGTCTTAACTTATCTAGGGAAATTTTTATTTCATTTACGACTTCGTCAAAATTTTCAAGGGTATATAGATCTATATGTAGTTCATTAATTAACGTGTATTTTAGGGTGTCTTCAACATTTTCCAGCAATTTATTAATCACAGATGGATTTATTTTAAAATGGTATGGAATATCTGATCTAAATATTCCAGATTCTATAGCCTCAACGTGTCCTCCAACATATGTCTCAGATTCTAAAAGGTGTCCATCAGCAGTAAATTTTTTAACTTCCTAATAAAAAAATAATTCTGGAAAAACAATATTTAACTATCTCATTCTTATTTGGGAATACTATATTATTAGTATAAGCTTTTGCCATTAAAAGATACTCACATAAAGTAGCAGATCCCCTAGTAAGAACCTAAATTTTCAGTCAACATCGATGTATAGAACCTCATGAGGATTAGAAGGGATAATTGTACATAAAGCAAATATGAATTGATGGACATATTTCATATAAACATAATAAGTAGCAACTGCATCAGAAACAGAATAATTTGCCAGTAACCTCGGTTGTTCAACTGCCATTCTACACATGTCATTTGGGTCAACTTCTATAGGATCGTATTTTAGCTTGGCCTAAACACGATAAAAATTAAAAATTTGAAAAAATGGACTAAAACTGTTAAATTATAAAGAATTTTAGATTTATTCAAATATGAAACATATTATTTAAAAATCGTTTTAAATTTAAAAAATTTACACGTTACGGGATTCATAAACCTTTAATCTAAAATTAGTTCAATTATTTTATTCAGGACATTAACCCTTATTAAAAAAATTATAATGATTTTGACAGATACCAATGATTTATGTATAAGTAGTCCTATATTACTTAAACAGTATAAGCATGAAATCATGATTTTTAGTTTCATACTAATATTTTAAGTATTATTATCAATTGTGTGAAACAATCACGGAAAATTTTTATTATTTATTTATGTTTTTTAATATTTAAATTTAACAAAGTATATTTTTAAATTTTCAAGATGATTAGAGCATTTGGTTATATTCTTTAATGATATTATGTATAAAAGAAAAATCTTGATTCGATACTAAAAAACCCAGTACCACTTTTTTTTAGAAAATAGTAAAAAATGAAAGTTACAGCATAATTAAACGTCCAAAACTTAAATATTTATTATCAATTCAAAGAATTTTAGATATGATGGTAATGTTGATAAAGTTAAAACAAAATCTCTAATTATTTAATTATGATTCTAGAAGACCTCTATAAAGTTGAAAACCTTTAAAGCATAGAAACAGTTTAAAATTCTAACAAATTTTTATTTACTTGCTAATCTAAATCTATATAAAATTATATTTAATTTACGCCAATATATAACAAAAAAATTGTCAAATTCCAAAAAGATTTTACAAGTTAAACCAACATTTTAGTGAACATACACGTGATAATATTAAACATATACGCAAGGTGAAAAAATTACTTTAAAATATATTAAGAACAGAAATATATATATATATATATATATTTTATAATTATAAACTAAAAAATCTGTTTTATTAGTTTAATTTTGTGTGCAACTTTTATTAAAATTCTTGAAAAAAATAATCTCTATTCAAGACCAAAATTAAAAATGAAATTGTATTATTAAACCACCACCGTTATCGTAAATTATATACCATTAGTTTTATGTATTCATTAAACATTATTACGAAAACACTAATCTCTTAAACATAAAACAGCCTTCATACAGACGTTTAAAAAAATACTTCATATTGTGAATTCATCAGGAAACCTGCAGAGAGTAAATAAAGAATAGCAATATTAGCTTAAGAAATTTAAATTATTTTTACTACAATAGAAGTTATAAATATGGCGATAACTATAATACAATTCGAATTATATTAAAAAGTATTGATTCGTGTCAAGTCATTAAAATTATTAATACAAAAATATCAACAATACTTTAG
>LDMZ01060039.1:0-10382 GCA_001455285.1 Sphaeromyxa zaharoni
AAAATGATAATTTAAAATATTTGTGAAGTCAATTTTTATTTTGTATTATTTTAAACTGTTTTTTAACAACAAAATTTCATGAATCTTTTTATATTTTTTGCTGTTTGTTCGCATTTCATGTAATATATAAAATATTTACTATGAGTCATAGTGAAAATTACCCTATCCTAGTCTAAGCGTTAGGGAAAAAATAAAGCTCTGTCTAGTTAATCCTACCTTTTAAGTAGTTTAACACGTCTAAATTTTATTTAATAATGCAAGGATAACTTTGGAATATTTAGATAGACCTAATATTGTGTAATTTTAATAGTTAACATGCTTAGTGTTTATTAATTGTACCGGTTAGCATAATTTTAAATAAAATAAACACTAGTTCGTGATTATCTATCTAATTGGTTTGCTACGAATGAAAAATATTATTTATAATAAAAATTATTTTAATTCATTGTGTTCGAATTTGATTTTGCATGGATTTGATTCATGCGAACAAATAAAATATGAAATTTATCGATTAACATAGTTATATTCTTCTCAGTAAAAACCCTTGACATCAGTTGTTATCGCCCGGTTTATAGCATCTTTTGGTATCAAATTGAAGAAATATATGACCTAATTTTTTAACTATATTATCAAGTTACAAACAGACAGCAAAAGGTTTTTGCCAATACCACTTTTAACGGTAACTTTTGGAACATATTTGTCGTTTTGAAAAAGGAATGTTTATCATTTACACAATAAAATGATATATTATAAAATCTCAGTTTCTTGACTAAATTACATTGCACAAATTATCTTGGTTCCATGTTGCAATGTTCTAACCAGGATATCAATTTCTCAATCACAAATACTTGTTCTGAGTAAGAGTTTTGGAAAAAATCAGGATGGATCAAAATATATACCGGCAAATTTTTTAGCTTGATAAAAAAATCTATGGAACATGGAAATAATTTTTTTATCAATAATTCAAAAATTTGTTGACATAAAATAGAATCATTTTTCAGTTACTGGATATATAAATGAATGTATGTGATACACAAGAGGAAATTTAATCGTTCGATATAGCATATCAAAACAGAAAGCATTTCCATACAGTGAACTATCATTAATTGATCATGAAAAAATTCTGTAATGGTCAAAGCAATATGAGAGATGGAACAAGTGTACTTTAGTAAATTATAAATACTATCATCCGTCTTACATAAACGTAATAATAACTTAAATATTGTTGCTGCTCTAAAATATGAAAATAGATTTAATGTTCATTTATTGCAATTCTTGTTGCTGGATATCAATTTTTATGTTTATTTCAGAGGGAGTGACCATAGTCTTGTGGTCGATATAATAGAAATTCTTTTACGTTTTAAATAAAGATTCAACAACAGCAATATGAAAGCCTAACGCAAAGAATTATTGTTACATAAAATAAAAAATTAAAAATAGTTTTATGAAGTATAGATTTTTAAGTTAAAAAAGTCATTTTTATGATATAAAAAACGTTATCAATAACAAAGAAATCAAGCTAAACATATTTCTATTTTTTTCAGTGTATTTTATTTTTAATTTAATATATATTCAAAAAAAAAGAAAGAATTAACGTAGGCTTTCGGGAATGTCAAATATATTTTGTCTGTTTGGTTAAAATAAGTACTAAAAACATTTATCACAATCATTTATTTTTTGGGAATGTTTAAATATATTAATTAACAAGGCAGTAATTTTCATTGGAGCATCAAAGGGTTACAGCATTTTCTATTGAAAGGCATAAATGATAATAACACAGGTTTTCTACATAAAATTTAAATAGCAGTAGAGTATAGTTAAATTTATCTTAACCATAATACGATGTAATTAGAAGCATATTGGATTTATCGTATTGCCATCTTCATAGATAAAAATTTAATTTTCGAGGATTTGGTGCTTAAAATTACAATAATACATAAAAAATCATCAGATAAATATGATAAATTGGGATAGGATATTCTAGATAATAAAAATATCTGTGAATAATATTTGGAAATAAATCCGAGAGATAAATTATACATCCCCACCTCTGGTGTAATATGTAAATATCTTTTCAATAGATTTATTGTTTGTTAGAAAGAAATTCTGGTTTGAATGTATATAACAGTTTTATTCAGTAGGTGTTAATTGTAATTATATATATCCCTTCTTAAATATATTAATCTGATATCTCAATTTTATAATTTTTAATTGAATAATTTCTTGTTTTTAAATTTGATATCAACATTTTAGTAATTCAAAAAATCCATCACCACAATATTTGTTTCAAATAATTCACTTATATATGGTTTAATAACTTCCGTATTTCACCTCCGGAAAATCATGTAATTTTTTTCTTCGATTCTAAATTAGCAGGAGCTCGGAAACTCAATATCTTGAAAACAAATTATCACTAATTGGTTTTCTACTAGCTATATTGTTGATCGTTTTATAGCCAAGGTATCCTAACATCTGAGACGTAGGTGCTTAATCTTATTTAATACAAAAATCAATTGGATATTAAAGACGCCTTCATAAAATTTGTGAAGCATTAATATGTTCTTATGCAGAGAAATAATATGGTAAATCCAAAAAAATCCGTAATATTTAAATATGTCTAATAATTTGAAATCCTATCTTCTAAGTGACTTATTAATAACATTTGAGAATTCTCAGAAAATACTAGTCTTCTGATTGCATGAAAAAATGCATTAATCATTACATAAATATATGCAAAGTGTGATAATGTAGCTTGGAATATTAAATCCTTTTATATATATTTATTTTTTTAATTTGATAAATGCTCCATACATTTTTTCTAATTGAATCAAATTAGAATTAAAAGAAACAAATTTATTTATATTTGTTCTTTATTGTAGAGGTCTATTTCAGATATAAAAATATGTTATCGTGAAAACGCGAGCTTTTCACGATATTTCAATAATATCTGGGAATAATCGGATAAAAACCAACGATTGTTGGCCACGTAATTTTAATTGTATATTTGATAAATTTAGGCGGGGAGTCGTCCTATTATTATTAACGTATTTTTTATAAAATGCCACGCTATATGGAAAATAAAGAGTCAAAGTTTCATATGATTTTCCATACCCGTGTCGGCCGCTCAAATCGGTCAGTTTATGTGAGACGCTTCCTAGAGCTGGAAGCAGTAGCTTATTCTGACAGTAGTGTATGTCGGTGGAATTCGATGATACTCGTAGATCAGTCCAGATCTTGCACGAGCAAGCAATATATACTATATTAGCGACAAGTAGCACTTTAAAGATCAATGATTTTTTTCAAAGTTTGTATTTGATAAATTTGATAATTGAACGGAACAATGGAAAACCTATCTGAGCAGATTTGAACGTTCGTTGAAATTCTACGGAATGGAAGATTTTGGGGACGATATCAAACGGATGCTGCTTCTTCATTGGGTTGGATCCCAGTCATTTTCTTTGCTGGATAGTTACTTCCATATAACAAAACTTGATATTGTACCTTATTGAGATATAACCGCTTATATGACAAACTATTCATCAACATCCAAGACATATTTGGTCGAGAGAATGGCCTTTCAACAAAGGACGAGGAATGATGGAGAAGATTTTGAGACATCCTTGATCCAACTGAAGAAACTAGCTCAAACCTTTGAGTTTGGAAATAGTAGCGACTAAGGAGTCAGGGATCAGTTTGTAATCGGGTTGAACAATAAAAGTAATTGTTAAAGGCATGCTCAGATCCCAAAAAAGAGTTGTTAAACGTAATTCATATAGCATTCTCTACAGATATTCGATTTTGATTGTGTAAACACTAAAGAACCAACCGTCTTTAAGGTCTCTAAAAGATAAAAAAATTTTCTAAGGAAGATAAAATTTTTCTGGACTACGAAATTCAATGATGGGATGTGGAAACAAGAAACACAAACAACGGAAAGATTTTCCAGCGTTTGATTCGAAGTGTTTTCACTGTGGGAAGCTAGGATATTTGTCAAGAGTGTGTTTACGGAAACAAAATGTAGTGATCACAAACAGGCACACAAAGATCTATTAGTACAGTAGACTCTAATAACTTAGAATATTTTGATGAGCATTATCAACGAGTTAATTCTATAAAAAATCAAAGAAAGGGGTTACCACGAGAGAACAATGTACGAGTATATAATTCAGAAATACCTGTCTAGATGAATGTTGACTCATGAGTCTCTGTCTCTTGCATTGGATACAGTCTTTGGAAAAACATTGGATCCCCATCAGTTGAGAAACGTCAACCACTTAGAGACTATGTGAATTCTATTATTCCTACGATAGGAAAAACCAAAGTTACCGTTAGGTATGGAACAGACGAATATATTCTTCCCTTGTACATTACAAAAGGGAATGATATTCCTTTGCTCGGTTTGGATGGGATGGGCAAGCTAGGCATTAATCTAAATGCCAAACACGTGAATCGTATTTGAAATGATTCATCTGCAAAAAGCATGACATCGTTATGAGATCAGTATAGATTCCTATTCTCTTCTAAACTGGGATCCATTAATGGTTATGAAGCACGTACTAAGCTAAATGAGCTATGCCAACCAAAGATATTTCAACCAAGACGTGCACCATTTGCTATCAAAGAAACTGTGGAAGTTGGGTTGAACAGACTGTTGGAATTAGATGTGGTATTGAAAAAGTAGATCCATTACTTGAAGAAGTTGAGTGGGCTTCGCCTATCGTCATAGTACATAAGGGATCCGGTGCGGTGCGGATTTGGGTAGATTTTATGGTAACTATAAATAAATATATTAGTCCAGAACCTTTTCCAATACCATCGTTCGAAGATATTTTAATAAGATTAGTGGTGGTGAAATATAAACGGTAATCGACCTTAAAGATGCTTATCTGCAGATGCCCGTTGCGGAATCTTCAAAAAATTAGCTAACAATTTCAACAAACTTAGGTTTCTTTAAATATAAACGACTACCTTTTTGGGTTTCCTTAGCCCTTACAATTTTTCAGAGACATATGTCGTGTTTATTAATAGGATGTGTGTTGTAGCCTGTTACTTAGACGACATCATTATTACAGAAAAGGATAATGAAGAACACCTTGAAAACCTCAGGCAAGTATTATATCGATTTTGTTAAAGTAAATTGACAACTCGGGATCAAAAATGTAAATTTATGCAAAACGAGATAATTTATATGGGTCACAAAATTACAAATCAGCGTATCTTCCCTACCCAAGAAAATATAAAGGCCATTGCTGAAGTCACACCACCTACAAATTGTAAAGAACTAAAATCCTTTCTATGATCAATTAGTTACTATTCTAAGTTTTGACCTATGGTTCATGCAAAATGTTCTCATTTATACAGACTTATAAATTAAGGTGTTAAGTGGAATTGGACGGATAAGCACACAAAGTTTTTTGAGTAACTCAAAAAGTCAATTACCACATCTAATTGTTTGAGACACTACAGCCATGCCCTTTCAATAGTTGTCAGAACAGATGCCTCCGTTTCAGGTATAGGGGCCGTCTTTTCACTAAACAGTTAACAACAAGGAAATGCCTACATGTTTTGCTTCTCGGACCTTACAAATTTGTGAAAACAATTTTTCGACAACTGATAAAGAGGCTTTGTCCATAATATTTGCGTTAAAAATATTTTATCAGTATCTGTAGGGCGCTCATTTTGCACTAACAACAGACCATCGGTCATTAGAAAGAATATTTGGCGAAAAGTCAGCAATCCCATCTACCGTTTCGGTTAGATTTGTAAGGTGGGCTCTGATATTAAGTGGTTTTTCCTACACAATAAAATATGAAAATGGTTCAAAAAATTGCTTGACTGACTTCTATCAAGGAGACCAATTAATGAATATGCTTCAGAAGAATTGATTAGTTCTGAAGAATCATATTTAAATAGAATCAATTTTGTGTACGACACTGACACTCTAAATAAACAAAATTTAAGGACTAATTCACTCTCGGATTGTGTCCTAATAAAGATAAAAATATTTTTACAGGGAGGATGCCAAAATAAATCTTGAATCGACCAATGTATGCATTGTTTCTACGCACGGCCCTTCGACATTTCATCATAGGATGACGTATTATTTTAGCAGGATGTAAAAGCTACCAAAAGGCCATTTTCAGCTTAGAACCTATCACACGCTTTAGCCCAAGCCTCTCTACGTATGCGGTAGCCAATAGACCAACACCGGACTTCGAAGCATACCTAAACACATGATTAGATAACAATTCCGAATAAATTAAGGAAAGCGATAATGGAGTACTTTAACATGGGGCATCCTGGGATGGTCGCAATGAAGTAGTTAATGAAATTTTACGTATGGTGCCCAGGCATGATTATTGATATTGATAGCTATGTTCGAGGATGTGAAATTTGTCAATCGATGAGCAGTAACACAGTAAGTGTTCCCCTTTTTAATTGGAATACAACCGAATCACCATGGCAACGCCTGCATCTTGATTTGACAGGACCACTAAATGGATTAATGTGGTTAGTTATCACCGATTCTTATTCTAATTGGACAGAAATCTATTAATTAAAATATATCTGTTCAGCATTTCTAATGAGAAGTGTTAGAGACGCTTTTTCAAGATTTGGGTTGCCAAAAACAGTTACCACATATAATGGACCACAGTTTGTATCAACACAATTTAATCTGTTATTGAAGGAAAATCGAATAAAACATATAACATTAGTGCCCTATCATCCGATAAGAAATGTTCTATTAGAAAGAACTATCCAAACAATTAAACAAAAATATAAAAAACTAAGCTACATTAGAGACATACATACACGATTATCTACTGCGTTATTTTGGTATCGTACTACACCCCCTCAATCCTCTCAGTGAATTCCAGCAGAGGGGATTTTCAAAAGAAGATTAAAAAACCCGATTTATAATATCAAGGCTGATATCCAAAACAACCTGGAAAATGCAGCCCTACGTCAGGAACAATGACACGATAAAAATTTTAGGGAATTTAAAGAAAATCAGGCCGTTTGGGTAAAAAATGAACAGACTTGGGGATTCCACAAAGGGGAAATCGGGTCACGAAATGGAGATATATCATATTCTGTTCTAGTAGATAGTGTGATTAAAAGGAAGCATTCTAATCAGCTTAAAGAGAGAGTTTCTTTTGATATCAATAATTAAAGAATTCGGAACCATGTTGAGAATGTAACGGTAGCTGAAGAATTGTAAACAGATACAGAAATTATAGAAGAAAACTCATCCGAAAGATGCATAGGAGAGGCAGAATCAAATATCCAGCGAAAAATCTCCCAGAGTCCGGAGGCCACCTACAAGGCCATATG
Source organism: Sphaeromyxa zaharoni (assembly GCA_001455285.1). Classification (NCBI taxonomy): domain Eukaryota; kingdom Metazoa; phylum Cnidaria; class Myxozoa; order Bivalvulida; family Sphaeromyxidae; genus Sphaeromyxa; species Sphaeromyxa zaharoni. The sequence continues at coordinate 7,336 of LDMZ01060039.1, forward strand.
ATAACTATCTCAAATATGAGGGACGAATGTAGGGTATGTCGGTATAATTCGATGATTATCGTAGATTAGTCTAGTTCTTGCACGAGCTACCAATATATTCTACACTGACAATATGATGAATTAAATCTGCTGGTATACAGAAATTAGCGTAAAAACGTCCCGAAATATTGTTATAGCTTCAGCATGAGGCTTTGCGGAAAGCAAGATAAAGACAAAAAAAAAGTGCTGGTTGAGAAAACCTTGAAATGGCAAGCATAATAATTTCTTTCTATAGCAAATATCTGTGACCTTGTTTAATTATTTAATTTATTTTCTATGTTTTCACAAAATATTCTTTGCCAATTCATTTTATTTTGTATGATCCTATATTTTTTATCTATGAATAACTTTTTTGATATGTGCGGCTAACAAAAAGATCGCTAAAAAAATCTATTTGACGGATGATCTTCGACCAATTTCAGATTTTTGGATTAAAAAATTATTAAATTTATATCTGTATTGAAGATGACACATGAAATTAATTTGTTCCTTAGATCTGAGAATATTTAAATGCAATATATTTTATTTTATATATTACGATATCATTGAATCATATTTTGTTGTGAAACTCATTTCCCAAGAAATTCCTTTTATTTTTCGGAAACAGTATATGTTTGAATATTTAGTTATCAATTAATAAGGAATCTTTTCCATAGATTCTCTAGATTCTGTAAATTCGAATGAATTTTCAATTAAAACTAATTTTTAAATAGTTTTTTAGTCAATATTCATGTATTTTGATCTAATAAAAACAAAATATTGTTGTTATTTTGTCATCTGCAACTGCATCGTTTATTTTTTTTCTTTATTCGAAATTTTGTTATAATAAAACTTTGTATATCCTACACATAATATTAAAATATACAGATGTTTTAACATTCTCATATATATAACAATTAACATTTGTTTTTTGTTGGTTCTGAACCATAAATCCGGATCTGTTCTTTGATAGATTCCTTTAGAAAACCATTCTTAGGTATATATCATAAGTAACAAAATCCATTTTATTCGGACATAATAAGTTTTTCTTAGAGTATTAAACTCAAAAACAAAAATTTATCCACCTTTTTCCCTTGGATATTATTTCAAATTAATGGTTTATATTACATAATATCGTCGATGTCTTTTGATCATTTTTATGACAAAGAAGAGATAGAAATGTAAATATAGTTTTATAAATTTATTAAAAAAATTTTCAAAAATGATTGATAAAAATTCATTTAAATATTCAAGGATCACATATATATCTTAAAATAAAATAATTTATATCATATAGACTTGAAACCCCTAATACCATGAACCTTCGATATCTTGGAATTTGTTTAAACAAAATATTAATGTTTATCAATAAATTTAATCTTCATTGAGAAAGCATTTATTGACTATAGGCATATTGTTATGTCAGCATTTATTATATTTTTTTCAGGAATCCGCTTATGAATGAACTTATCATATATAAAAAATTTGCATTTAAATCTTATATTATTCTTAATTTATTTTCTATAAACATTCTAGATTTTCTAGAAATTTTAGATGTTAATTGATCGGATATTTTGATAGACATGTAAAAACCTTTGACATACTTCATTCAAAAAAATAGGTAGCTAAAATATATGGTATTTTTGAATGATAAACTCAATTTCAAGTTCTCATTTTTGTTTCATTTCATTCTGATGTTCTACATCAAATAAATTAGATATTTCAAGAGTATAACTTTTAAACTGAGAAATCACACAGCTTTTTTAATTATTAGGTTTTAAAGAATTTTAAAATATATATTCTAAGGAATGGTGGAATAAAAAGATTTTATATGATTTATTTTTTGTGGATAATTTGAGCTTTGATTTTAGTCAGTAAATTTGTTTATTAAAAAAATTTATCTTTGGGGTGTTATTCATGTGTTCAATATATACATAATATTTTTTGATGAATGTTACGGAACAAACTCATCTGTGACAGTCCCCATATAAAAATAAAAGGATTCCAGAGATTGCTTATATGCTGATACAATGGAATTTAAAGTTATTCTAAAAACCATGAATCAGATTTTACCAATAAATGTGATTTTTATGTTGCAACATATAAAGGTTAAAGTTTGGTTCGATTAAGCAATAGTAACTTTTTTTTCTCAGATCAGCATATAAATACTGCAAAATAAATTAATAAATATCCTGAATAGATTTAAAATTATTCGTCTTATATATTCATAAACTAACCAAAAATCATATTTTTGTCAAATTTTTTCACAAATTACATTTTTTACTGGTATATTGATGTTAAAATAATTTTTGTTTATAACCATTGAAGATAATTGTAAATTTTATCATCATTTAAATCAAGAAAAAATATTTATAGTTTTTTCAGTCTTAGTAACCTGGTTCTTTCTTCTATTAACAGTAAATTAAACATTATATTTAATATTTTTTTACGAAAAATTGATAATATACGAAAGGTCCTTTAAATAAATTTTAGCCATAAAATATATTTTTGATAATTATTCTTTGTTAAGAAAAACCAAAAATCGAATATTTTTATGTCCATTGAAAACAAATTTATCAAAAATTTAAAGGAATAAGCTGCTTGACATAATCTTTTAAGAATGTATGATTAGTATTGGTGAGTGAAGTAAATTTATCCATTACTATATAAAATAGATATAAGTTTTTTTTTCTCTTAAATTTTGAAAAAAACAAGAATTTTATCTAAATGTTTCAAAAATTATTGGACAATAAAATCATTGTCATACATCTTTATTTGATTTATTTAAAGCATGAATTTAAATTTTTTAGAGATGTCAAATAATGAGTTCAGAATTAAAATTTTATCCATTATTTTCATCAATGAATTGTTCAAATGTTTTTACGGACAAATTTTGAAAAATTATATATTATATTTAATTGGCAACCTATTTGTTTAATTAAAATCTTAAATTATTAAAAAAATTGTTGATAATTAAAAAGGATTAATATGGAAGGAAAGAGATTGTGTCAATAACCCGTTTGGAATAA
>LDMZ01060070.1:0-27412 GCA_001455285.1 Sphaeromyxa zaharoni
TTTTTATAGGGATGGCGTATGTAAAGTATTTGCGTATATAGTTAATTAGTATACCGCCCGCCGACGGGCGGCCACGTTTTTCTATATAACAACACGGTTGTTACAGAATTAAAATCTTTTCTCAGGACGAATAAGTATTATCACAAGTTCATTAAAAACTACTCATGAAATGCAGCTCCGGTTTATGGGCTGCTAAAAAGGAATCGTCGTTGGAAATAGTTACCTAAACATATCTTATCTTTTATTACATGGATACACAGTTTAGTAATTATGCCTAAATTAAATTTTCTTCTCGACATGGTATGTTTCACATATATTTTGATGTTTCGGATCAAGCAGTAGGGATGAAATTATCTCAGAAGACAAATGGGTTAAAAAATCCGATTGATTTTGTTGTTTTACAGCTAAATTCATCAGAAGGTAGCTACAATCCATAGACAGGGAGCTGAATGAGATTACTTTTTAGTAAAAAAGTTTCATATTCTAACTGATCATAATACCGTAGTTTACTTTCGTAATATGAAAACTACTTATGCAAGACGAGCTCGGTAGATTTTGTTTCTGAAAGAGTTAGATTTTGATATTTTTTATTAACCAGGAAAGTCAAATTGCGTTTGACATGGATTTTTTTAAGATATATTTCATTAATAGTTCTTGAAGGAGATACAGATTGGACTTAGGAACTAAGTATAAACAAAATTTCTATACATCTTAAAGATATATTACAAAACATTAAAAAATGTGACTATAGCGAAAATATCAAACTTAACAAATGTTACAGGGCCCGTAACCATCTTACAGTACATTCTAGCCTATCGTATTATCACTCTAGGAATTTTATACAGATTGATGTACCTATAGCACTTAGAAACCAACTTATTAAATCAGCATATCAAAAATTTTTATCAAACATTGGAATGGAAAAAACTCAAAATATACTTGCATCAAAATTCTTTCGGTCAGGCATGTTAAGTGATGTTCATGAATTTACAAAAAATTGTAAATCTTGTAACTTGAACAAATATAAGAATTACACACCTAAATCACCTTTTAAATTTTAAAAACCATTTATTTTATGCCATTTTGATTGTACAGGCTATTTAACTATCACCAAATACGGTAATAGATATCTAATTGTATTTATTGATCACATTACCAAATGGGTTAAGGCACTTCCTGTACCGTATCAGACTGCTGTCAATTTTGCAAAGTTGTTGTTAAAAGTGTAATTTCACGTTTCCGGATACCCTCTCTGGTACATTTGGATCAGGGTACGTTACTTGAATCAGAAGTATTTGTAGAGGATACCAATGCTAAACCGAAAATACACGAACATACATGCTGAACTAAGGAATAATTTAGTAGTAATAATTTATTCTATATATATATATATATATATATATATATATAAATTAATATGTTTTACGACTCAAAAGTATTTAAAAACTTTGCAAAATTATGAAAATTAACAAAACATGTACAACTCCCTATCATCCCAGCTCTAATTGTCTCTTCGAGGGTTCTAAGGGTTCAATAAAAGAAGCCTTACGACTCTATGTTAATGAATGTCAAGATGATTGGGATGACCATATTGACTTTATTTTAATTTATCTCCGAAATTCCCTTCATTTTTCAGCAAAGTATACTCCATCAGAATAATTGATAGGATTACGTTTTACCACTCCTTGGATACAGAATTTAATGCCTCTGATGATGTTAAAATTTGACAGCAAAGTAGTAGTTGTCTTAAAGCCTTTAAAAAATATTTGAAAGAGAGCTAAAAGCAATAACGAAAAAGATTTTTGACTACGCGAAAAAGGTTACTTTGATTAAATTAAACGATTCTGTTATGCTTAAAAATGTTACAAAAAATAAATTATGCCCGTTTTTCAATTGGCCATATCTAGTTAAAACCTGTAAACATCCAGTATATGAGTTCAAAAAGGCTAATAACCCAAATAAAGCAGTAGATCTACACCACCTACTAATTTATCGATAGGTAAAGGGTAAATCCGAAAGAGAATTAGTTCAAACTAAAAATAATCGGACTTGGAAGCATCTGAATGATTTGAATTTATGTTTCCTACACTTAACGTGGGACTAATGTAGCATAACTTTTATATGATAAGCCCAGATTAATCAGGCAGTTGCTGCGATATATATGTTCTGTCGTTCATTATATCCAAATTATTTATACTCTGTATAATATTTTATTAGGCTTGATTTCTTAAAACAAAATGAATTAAATAATTCAACCAAGTTTAAAACTTTAGACATCAATGAAATTTCCAAAATTAACTAAAAGTGTAGCAAGCATTTCCATCTTTTATATTCTTAATTTTATTAAATAAGGTGAACATTAAATCAAAATCATACGTACGTGTATATCACATAAAGGTATAGTATTTTAACATTAAATAACTAATCCTAAATATACTATGTGAATATATAAAGTAAACATACAAGTAATTATGTGAAAGCATCTAATCATTAATTTACTCCTACAAAAAACACGATCTTTTATAGTATAAGCTGACTTAAATATAATAAATCATTATTTTTATTTTCTGCAAGTAGATATGTAGCAGATTAATTATATATAATTTGATGTGCGAATATTTGAAATACTATTACATTCCTACACTTAAGGTATTATAATACGTAATATCTTAAAATATTAAATTTTAATTAATAAAATTAACTGAAAAGCATTTAAAATAAAAAAAATCAATTTTAATTTCTCTCTAGTATAAGCGAAATCATGCCAATATATATTTAGGCATTATAGATATGGCCAGATAGCTCATCAATGCACACAACCCATATATTTTAACTTGAATAATAAAAATATGTAAAAACCATTGGTGTATTTTTTTAATGAAAATTTACACAAATCTCGCTCTTTTATCCGATTAACTACCCTAATTATTATCGTTATTTGAATATAATTTTTAGTAATAATTATTCTAATAATTCCGGGTTGGACCTTGAAAAAAGTGACCATCCTTCCTTGATTTCGTTACACGTGCCTATTAGTTTTTACGTGATGTTATACTGACTGATTGATTTAAATGCACCATTGTGAACGACAGAAAAAAAATTACATTCAAAAATTTTTTCAGCCGAAGCGCTCATTGTCACAAGTGGAAATTAAAAGCTGAAGAATGTATTCTTATAGACATTTGCATATCGAATTATTTATTCATGTGAATCTAAAAAAGAACGATGAGACTGAAAAAAATTTATCCTTATCAAAATTGTGTGTTATCACCTACAGACAACCCATTATATATATTACGACATGTAGATGTTCCGAGTGTGATAGCAGGTGAAATTTTATCATTTACATTTTAGTAGATGAAAAATTGAGTCGAGATTTAGATTTTTTATTTGTTATATCAAGATCTAAAATTTTAGAATCTTTTTTAATTTCTTTGATCACTTGCGTAATACCTTAGGAAAATTTTACATTTTATTTTGAAAGATTAGAATAGAATATCACAAGTTCTAATTAAAGATATGTTTTTAGGTCCATTATAAAGTGTATCACGGAATATTATATTTTTTGCTATCATAGAATCGATATATGCAATTTATTATTTAATTTATATTTTTCATTAAAGATTTGGAATTTTTGGCCTTAGCCCCTACAAATAATCATACAGATATGTTTTGCATATTGATTTCACTAGTATAATCCGGGTTAGCTATCCAAATTTATTATATTTCGAAAATTTTTAAAGAAAGGATAATATCTCACAAATATGACGCCATATAGCGTAGTAACGTATACAAATGAGGGTCAAATAATCAAATTTATGACAGTATAGCTGAACGGGGTCACCGGAAATTATGAGAAATTAGACAAAATAACATTCTTCGAAACCATGTCATGTATATTGCCTCAAACAATCAATAATCATTAAAGATATTTACATCATGAAATCATAAAATAGTAATGATTTTTTTATTTGGAAATTCATTAAAATAATTTTTAATCGAGATAAAATTTAGTATCTTACAATGTATATAATTTCAATTAATTTTTTAATTTAATAAATTATTCTATCCATTAAAAGATCATGGCTGGACAATTTTTGTATGAGAGCCGTTTTTGTATTAGATTTTCTATTTTGTCAATAAACATGTCGATTTCGTAAAAGAAGTAAGGCTATAAAAGTTTTAATATTTATGGAGAATCTATGATTCTTTAAGCAGAATATATCAAATTCACCTAGAACAGCAAACTCGTTCAAAAAAATGTTGATTTTAAAAAATAAAAAAGCTCTAACATTCAATTATTTTATTCATTTCCTATGTTAAATCGGATATATTTATATGTACTACATGCAATAAATTGCTGATCTAAGAAAAATTTTAAGGCATATAACATTGTTTTTGCATAAGTTTTAGTTTATAAATACTTAATATATTATTGATGAACGTTTGACTTATTTTTTAAAGCAAGAACATGACGTTCTACAACTCTAAACTTTTCGATTATTATAATATTTTATTTAAGAACTTACCTCAAACAAAATTGTAAAAAATTAACCTATACATGTGCTACTTTTCTTAAGGTGTGTATTTTTGCACATAATTTAAGATATTTTGGACTGAATTTATTGTATACAATAAACTATGCTATAGTATATATTATTAGGAAATATACGACAAAACAGTTAAATAATCAAGTTCTCAGAATTTTTATTTAACCGCAATGTAGATCATTTGAATTATAATGTAGATTAATATAGCATATACCTTGAAATTTATTAGGTTTTTCAAAAAATCAAATTCATGGGATGTATAAGACATTAGAAATAATGATATGAAATGTTACATTTGTGTTTATTTTTTTTAAAAACAGCAGGATATTTATTTCTTATAATTCGAACCAAGTAGAAAATAAGATATCACAGATCAGGGAGGAACTGTTGGTGCAAATTTTTTAACATTCAGAGTAATTTCCGAAGTTTTGGAAATTTTCTGAGTAAAATATTAAATATATTTGTAAGGAATAAGCCAGGTATCGGCAAAAAATCATTTATTCAAGCTACGTTCCCGAAGCGGCCAACTTGCGTTGAGGAGTGGAAAACTGAGCTAATTTAATGACAATTACAGTTTATATTTAAGATTAATTGATATTGTATATATATTGCGTGGACTTTGGATCGTTATAATACTAGATTTAAAATAATAAAATATAGCACACTGTATACTTATGAAGATATTATGGTATACAGGATACACATTCGTTATCATTTAGGAGTATCCCTCGTGTTATCACATTGACGCACCATGTCTTTATATTTTTATTATCCACGGGTAGGCTTTCGGTCAGTCCTAAATTATTTCTTGGGGAGGAAAATATCTCAAACGAAAAATTCAATAATATAATTGAAAATTCAAGGGAAACGTTATTATCCTCAAATAATAAATTATATGATCGTAGTGTCTGTAAATTATTGTTATTGGCGTGTCGATTTTCATAATACAAGATAGTTTCATTAAATAGTTTTAATTTACTTCAAATAAATGAAGAAACATTTTATAGTCTTTTCTTTTATGAAAGTCATAAATTTCTTTAATAATATATACTTTTTTTAATTCAGAAAGAAATCGTTAATTAACCAACATAAAAAGTTTAAAAATTATGGAATTTTTTATAAATTTCAAGTTTAAGAAATAAACTATGAAATCGATTTGTTTTTTTTACATTTATACCCTAAATAATCTCAAAATACTCTATACTTTAGTTTTAAACCTTCTGTTATATTATAATATGTCAAAACAAGCCTCTTATATGATGAATGTTATGGGCTTAAAGCCCGATGTACACTTAAAGTTCTCAAATTCACTAATTTATAAACCCAGTGCGAACCTACCGTCACGGAAATATCCATTTTAAATAGAGAAAAATCATTATTTAAAATAATATATAAAAATCTGTTGTACTTCATAACGTTTTCGAACCATAGGCCGGTCTCAAAAATATTATTAATAAAAAGATTTCCTAAATGAATTATCACTTGTCTGGTGATTTAAAGAAACATAAAGATGAAGCCATATTTAAGGAACAGATATTATTGTGTACTTAGATGTTTTAAAAATTTTTCAATACTAAAATATATATTTATATCAGAGAGAGGTTTTTGAGCCATTTGAAATCAAATTAAGCGGATTTAACAAAAATCATATGAAAATAGATGAAATTCATTCAAGTGAAATCAATTGTAGCTGAGAGCAACTTCTTTTCTATCAATAAATTATTATATATAAAAAAAACAGAATGTTTTTAAACAAACTGGATGGTACATTGATGGTAAAAAACTATCTGCTAAATTGACGTTAGTTTAATTTGAAAAACCAAATTATCATCCTGACAGCTTTTATTTATATAGTCGTTAATTTTTTTTTAAAACTAAAAGTAAAGGCCTGCATACCATAATCTGGTTAAATTTTGTTACAACCATATGAACTGATAGCTTGTTGATCTACTGGTCCTGGGTCAAAAAATTATAATAATACATGGTTAGTATTGCAAGATTGTTCTTACTGTTAAATTCGTTATAAATTTTGCGAATAGTTCATATACCCAAAACACTAAAACTATTAAAAAAATAAAAATCATATACAATATTATCATGAAAGATATTGTGAACCACGATATATCGATCATATACTACTCTAACCAGATATCAATCAGTTATTTAATATTTAAAAGTGCAAAATTCCGCGGCGAGGCGGTATATCTTTAGTTTATTTTTTATATTGCTTCACAAATGAATTTGCCTGGTGACCTGGATTCCGCTGACCATTGTATATTTGATCCGTGTGAGGGACGTGGTTTAAAGTCCCTCTACCTCAGGCTGGATCTGTACAGATAAGACAACACAATATGATTATGGATCTAAAGATGACATTTTAAAAGGCTTTCTAAAAGAGAATATGTTAAAGTTTACGTATATCATTGTAGAAGGCAGAAAATTGGCACCTGAATTAAACTAACAGAGAAAAATATTTCATATAGATTACGTCTGGGATTACGATTATTATCATTCACCACACACGTGTAAAATCAGTGACACCAAAAAATTATCTGTTAGAAAAATTACATGTTCCTGCTTCCTCGCTACTCAGCTAAGCTACTATATATTGTCCTTGCGACTGATCTTTTTTCGTCCGGAAGAAATTGTTAATACACTATAAACAGCAAGAATATTTATATAATTATCCGTGCTAAAAATAAAAATAGATAATAGTGATAATTTTTTTAGAAGGTAATCATTAGTTATTTGACTCTTCTTAGTTTTAAGTAACCGGATCATAATTGATTTTATCAAATCGTAAATACAATAATATTTACGATTTTTTTTGTATTTAACCTGTAATTCCATAAATAATGTAATGTATTAATGTTGTATATAAAACATCAGCATCTAGATGGTTAGCTGGTTATAATTAAAGAAATCTTTAAAGCCTTAATCTATCTTTAAACGAACAAGTCAATAAATTAACTTACTCAAAGAGTATTCAAAAATTGGAATCAGGATATGTTAAACCAAATTTAAATATTTCTAAATATTGAAAGATTTTTATAACGACTCCCAGTACTTAAATTATTTTTTCATGATTAATTTACCAAGTTTATTTCCCGTTAATGCTATTGTTAATTTTTGTCCTGCTTATTTTTAGATTAATTTTAATATAGGGTCCTTTCTTTGACCAAATTTTATGATAAAGCGTTCAACATTAAAAAAATAGTTTTACAAAGGATACCTTAATTTTTGGAAAGTATAAAAATTAAGTCAGAAAAATTAATTTAAAAATGTCTCACTTATTGTATTGATAAAATAAAGAGTTAGGGCTTGGTATATTAGGGAAAATATTTTCATGTTTATTAGAGATAAGGATTTTTAACCAATTTTAATGGAATCTTGGTGAAAGGTAATTTTATATTATGATCTCTTTATTTCATTGCGATTTTACTGACTAAAAAATTCAGTTGATTCTAGAAAAGTAATTTTGAATTACATTTTATTCAAACGATAAAACTCAATCATTTTTCTTTTCAGATATATGTTAAATCAGACGTATATATGGGAATAATTAATGAAGCCTAAAACAATGTTTTTATGTCAATTAATTGTTTTATTTGATGTAAAAGTAGATAAACTAATGTTATAAAGGTTGTTTTTTTAATTCTAATAAAAATATAAAAAATTTTTGCTCAAATTAGAAATTACCTCCATTTTAAATCGCATAATAAGAGAATAAGACAAGTTCAAATAATATTAACACAATTTGTGTATAAGTAAATTAAATTTTAAAAGAAAGTATGTAAATGCGGTGTCACCGCATTTAATCGCGCCACACTCAATTGGAGGACAGGCGGCAAATTAGAGATAACTTATAACTATAATTATAAGTGCAACTACTAATTAGTTCCTTTTTTATATATATCTCAATCATGGAAAGAGGTAAAAACCTTGGCATTGACTTTTCGCAGTCCAATGTTCACTAACCACATTTCCGGAGGGGGATACCTGACATGGTAACTCAGTACTTAAAAACTATTTTGGTGTGTGAATGGCGTTTCTTTCTTAATCGAATTGCTTTGAATAGAAATCGATTAGTGTAAGACTTCTATCAGGTTAAATTTTACACATAACATATCAGATTTGGAAAAATATATATTTATGCCAATAACGATGCTGAAACTTATAAAAAAAATATAAATTAATCCAATATATATCATTATTTAAGATTTTAAAATACTTTAGATATATTTTGCATAATATTTAGGTGTTTGAGGACGTTTTAAATCAAAAACTCTCATAATGCATGTTACTACGTGACAGGGTGGAAAACTAATCTCTTTTGCTTTAATAGTAGGCAGAATATTTATTTTTGGCTCAATTAATTTAAACAATTTCATAATTTAAATTTTATTTATCTTAAGTTCAATTAGAATAAGCTATGCACAAAATTTGAAAATTATAACATTATAACAATTAAAAATGTCATATTATTGGTTAAAGTTTCTGGAGAGTTACAAAAGTCTTACGAAGACTAAATTGACGGCGGCGATACGTTGCTGACATCTAAAATATACATTGGATGAATGGTTAAAGACGATTAGTTACTTAAATTAATTACCTGCATTTTTACATATTTTTATCATTAATAACAGTTTTAATGGTAAGTACAATCGTATATTTAAATTCCATTTATACTTGAAAAACAGTTTGATTGTGTGAATATTGAAGGAAAGAAAAATAAATTAGGAGAATGTGTATAAAATACACTTTATCTTATTTAAAAATTTTCAGTCTTTAATATTACATTATTCTACGGAATGCCAAATTTTTACTTTGCCTATATGTTTTGCAATATCTATATAAACAAATAAAAATGCCATTGGAAGACACTGATTAGAAGTGTTTTTCAAGGTTATATATCTATAACCTAGATATTTGTTTTCCTAGTTACAAAAGTTTTACCTTGTTGTAGATTTGATACTTTTATAGTTCTTTGTCCGTAGCAAACATTCTTTTCCACGATTGAAATCCGAATGTAAGCAAGATAAGGGAAGGATATCTATAAAAACATAATAATAAAAATAAAAATTCCCGATCCCCTGTAATTAATATTTTTAAACAGATAATTTATTTCATTTTATAGATAATTTGTCATTTATGGGATTTCACAAAAATAATTAAACTTCCCACTAGATATTAACAAGGGATGATACAATACTAAAAGAGCTTACAATATCAAATATCATTTTATCTGTATCGAAATTAAGACAAAAACCATGATCCTCATTTGCCTTCACTTTTCTGAAATATCCATCCCCTTGTATCCCAAAAATTTCAACCTGACAATTAACATCTGTTTTTCTGCACTCAGTAAGATAGTTTACACTGAATACCTAGAAAAAACATTTCATGGCAAAATAATACTTCAACTGTTAAAGCTAGTTTAATTGGATTTCTTTCAGTTGTACTGCGACTGTTAATAGGATTGTAACTAGTATTTTCATCTCTCATAAAAATCGGCTTAAGAATGTAACTTGATTAAAATTAAACAAGGTAAATTGCGGATGTATACCCTGATCTATCAAAGTCTTCAAACTTTGCCATGTTTAATTGCATGGGAGTATCTATTAAGACCTTTACTTACATCAAAATATTTACCGGGTGTTTGGAAGTTCAAAGCAACCATTTGACAACCGGAATTCCAGAAAAACTATAACTTTACTAATATTGCTAAATTCTATAAACTTGGGGATTGTAATTACTTGAATCTATTCTTTTCGCTTTTGGATATATTCTAATTAAAGAATTTTGCAAGTATCTAATATTTATGTTTAAAATTCTTTTAAATAACTTTATCAATTCTTCTGGATATTCTTTGGTTAACTTTTCTGCGCTAGTTTCATTAAATGACGAGACCTTGAGGTGATAACTTCCCTCTTAATTAATGTTTTACAATTTAAAAACTCAATATAATTAAAACATACTTAGAGTTTCCTTGAAATCGTAGATTTTTTCAGGTCTGATATAATTAACAATCACTGAAAGTAATGGGTCGATCTTGTTTGAACGTTTCTTGTAGATATAGCTATCAGCCTGAATATTTTATTAGAAATCATTAAAGCAGCAATACATCTGATTCCTTGTCACTATCGAGTCTTTTCATCCTCAACCCTTCTGGGTTATCATCAAAGTCAACAGATTGACAGTCGTCATTTGATGATGAAAACAACCCTTGGCTATTCCTTTCATCGATGTAGTCAATGTCACTATTCATTACGGCGTCTGAAATATATTTAAGCATTCAAAGTCATAATATTTACTATGTACAGTTGAATTTCTTGGTTTGAAGGCATTTCTCAAATTTATATTAATATTTTCATCTCCTTTATATATGGATGGCATTGAATGACGTCGATGAATCAGCTTGGCCCTCAATAGATTGATTTTATTTATCTGATCGTTTCTGGTTGATTCTGGATTATGTGACTGTAAATTTTTTACTCTGCCACCCATACTACTTGTACGTAGTATAAGGCTATGGGATTTTTTCAAATTTGCAACTCTTTTCAGTTTTAAATTTGGATATGGATGTTTCATAGACACTGTGTTTTCAGTTTCACAATCCGAAATTTTATCTGATATTGCTGAGTCTTCGATTTTATTATCTGGAATAGTATCTTCCTCTAAATCGAAATCTTCCTTTGGAGTTCGAGTTAGAGATTTTATTAAAGCTCCCTTAAAAAGACTCTTAAGTCTTCCTTTTCCCTTAGCCATATCTTTAACCGGTTCTGAAACTGTTTTACTAACATCTCGAAAATTTTTGTCGCCCTGATTAGCCAATGAATTTCTTTTTTTATCGGAAATTTGTGTGTGAACGGGATCAGATATATGTTTTTTAAGTTCAAGATTTGGGATTCTATCATTATTTACTCCTCTTCTGGAGAAAACAGAAGTCCGACTATCTCTTCTATCATAATAAGCTTCATTTTTTGAATTGGTTGTAGATCTTCTTTCTTTTGGAGAAAAACCAACATTAAAAGATTCAGCAGACCGTACAGATGAAAACCTTAATAGTAACGTTACTATGCTATTATAATAATACAATTTTGCTTTTAGTTTTGAGAAATTAATTATTGATCCATATTTTGGTTTTCTCTGCTTGATATTAAACTCTTCTAGAAACTGATTCTGATCAGTATAATCTAAGAAAGTGCTGTTCAAACTAGTATCATAATGATCCATAGTAGGATCGGAGGTAAGCTTTTCTATTAATCTTCAATCAACTAACTTACTCAATTACGCTTATCATTTGAATCAATATATTCTCCAGATATGACTGAAGAAGCAGATGGTTCTGTTTTGGTTCTTTTCTTGAAATTTTCAGTTATATTTTTCCGGTTAACATTAATATCCTCACTCACTATATAAGTTGATTTAAGTAACTAAATTAAAGAAAAATATCAAACATACCACTTGTTTTAGACCCTTCTTCAGCCAAGATTTTTTTAACCCCTGAATTGCAGGTAAACTTTGAATACAACCAAGATACCTATAATCTCTCTTCTGTCGTCTAATTTTTTATTTTTTATTAGTATTTTATTTTTTAAGCTTTCTGGAGATGGGAACTTTATATTTGGCAATAACTTGAACGTTTTATATAAATATATCTTAGATAAATACAGGATAATCTGGTAGTGGATCTGCAAGGAGGTTGTTTCCAAAAATCTCGATTGCATATTCAGCAATTTTTCTTTGCTGCTTTAATCTAAAATATTTCATGGTGGAACAATCACTTTCAGTTACCCACAATGATTTTCGATTGAAATAATGACTGGATAATCTGTTATAACAAATGCACTTTCATAGATCGCAATAAACACATCCTTTAGCAATACGCTAGTGCACATAGCTTTACCATGAGTGACAATAGGTTCATCATCGGGTCCATCCCATGCATCGACTTCAATGCATCTAACGATTTTTCCAACGAGGTAATAATTTCAGTACCTGCATCCAGAAGTCAGAACATGACGATAAATTTCTACTGATGAGTATCCGTAATATTGTCGACCTAATTTTATTTATGAAATATCAATTATTTCTCTACCCGTTAAATATGTGTTATGAGAAGAGTTTATATAGTAATCATTCAGAGGATATGAAAAGCTTTTGCTATCTGTTTTAGAATAATCCTGTACTCCATTTGCATAGTCACTGATGAGATAATTAATTAAGCCTTTTCGACTCAGCATATCTTTGGAACTTCAAAAATATTTTAACACAATTAACTGTCCTTATTATATAATAAGTTCTCTTCGCATAGTTTGTAGATTTCGTTTGTATGGTCTTTTTGATCTCCATATATGAAATTGCTTTGATATCGTCTTATAAACTCCCTAAACTCCTCTAATGTCGTATACGGTTTTTCATCAACAAATCTTATCCGTTTAAAAAATTTATTAGAAAAGTTACAAGCTCATACATGTTATATCAATAAACCCGGAAAGGTTTTGCTCCACAAATAATTGAAAAAATCTTTCGAAACTAAATTTTTCCCTAAGAATGAAAGTTCCGGAGTAGTCCATTAGATTAATTTTTTTGCATAATCTTTGAAATTTTCTCATATCTCTAGTTGAACAGAAGGTGCGAGCCAGTCTAAATTATGGTGAATAAAGCAACTACATCTACCGTTCCACACTCAGATTACCGGTGCAGTCAGATATACCCACAAGTCTGGAATATCTATACAGCAATATTCGATACAGAATAAAAATTTACTCTCTTTTCATTAAAGAATGGATTGATGGATTGATGTGCGTTCCTTGATTTACTAGTTTATTCAAAGCTGATATCCATTTCTATGTAAAGTTATGATGGTATAAAAAATATCTAACCAGAGCAGTAGATGCAGTTTTAGTGATAACAAATAGGTAACTTTTCGATGACAAACTTTCCCCGTATGTAATTGAAAACGCCATGTTCCTAATATTTTCCGACATTAGAACAGGGCCACACTATTTCATCTTGATTTCCAAAGCAAAAGTAATATACATTCACTGCGTGTCCTGATCTAATTTCAGATGCGTTTATCAGGTCTATACACAGCACTTCCTTAAAAATAATCAATGGATTTCATTTCATATAATGCTTTTTTATCCACAATTATATAATTTCCGGTAGAATCAAGCATACATCTAGTCGGAAGATAATTTTGGGAATCCTAAACGTGTATTTTAATTTGAAAATTTATCTTGGATTAAAAGGATATACAGGTATTATAAGTATGTTATATTTCCATTACCTCATGGTATATTAGGAATGTCTCTGGTTTTCTCAAATCAGGAGGGACTACTGATATATTTGGGTCAAAATCCAGCATTGAACACATTCGTTTGGATTTTGAATAATCTGCTTTCTTGCCAATACGGCCCCTAATCCTATAATCACGACGAATGATTTTCATTGATGTATATATTTTTATTTATGAAGCTAAATGTGGATATCATTAATATGCAACGATAAATTGCGATGAAAGTATATATATTTATATTTAGACTCCAACTAAAAAAATTTAATCCACTTTTGACAAATTTTAAACTTTTTTTGGAACCTCAAAAATCAGCCTGTGCATTGCATACTCATGACTTACGTGAACAAATTTTGTATTTAAAAAAAATCAAATCATGGCTATAATGATTTTATTTATCGTCCTTCAAATGAATTATACAAAAAAAATTATTTTCGTTATTTATTCATTTGTTTGAATTTTTTTTCATACATTTTTTAATTTTGAACTATTATTTTTTATCTGAAGAAGGTAAATTTGGCCATTTAACCTGTTATAGAGTTAATATTTCTGTATAATAATACCAAAACACCTTTTCAAATTTTTTTAATCTTTTTTATTTTTTCTTTTTCCGCAAATATAAACAAACTAGCTTTCTTAGCTCAAGTGGTAAATATAGGTAATTTCTTATAATAGAATAACAAAATAAAGTTTTAACTAACCTAAGTTTGATTCAGTTTTTTTAATTGATTTATGACTTTTCAAAAATTTCTCTTTTTGTTAGAACTGATAAATTTTTATCGCGTTAAAAATTATTTCCGATTTTTTTTGTTTGGTTAAACATGAAACTAAATTTAATAATTAGATTTTCATCCTTTATTATCCATAAATAATTTATATACGGTATTTAATACATATTTTTATTAAATTGCGTATTTTTAAAAAACTAGGATTTTTTTACTAAGCTCAAAATAAAGGATATTAGTTTTAAAAGAGTCTATGGAGTACCGTCACTTTCTACCATAGAAGAAAATTTTGTTCAATTTTATGATCAAGCAATATACACCGAAAAAATATTAAATTGATTGATTAAATCGATTCAAAATTCAAAACAATTAATCCAATACGTTTGTAGGGACATATTTAAGATAAAAGATCTTGATTGTAATATTTTGATGATAGAAAATGCTCTATTTTTAGGATATGAACTTAGTATAAGAAAATAATGGAAATACCTTTGTTTGGGGTTATGATTGTTTTAATATATGAAAATTTACTTTGACACAATAAAAAATATAGCCATTACAATTAAATCTCGATACTTTCAGATTAAAACATCTTTTTAATGAATAGTCAGAAATGACATAAAAAATGGAACCTTTCAAAAAAATTCTTATTTCGATATAAGTTTTTTACTTTAATTCAAATTTATCATATTTTTTCTAATAGTTAAAAGATATGATCTATTGATTCTCTTAATCCCAATAAAAAAGATTAGTCCTGGAATTATTCTTTTATCCGATAAATAGCCTTTTCATTTCCAGTATTAAGTTATTGTAAGAGCCTGATAATCATAAACAATTTTGTTAAATTCAATTGATACTATACTTTCTACATAATCTAATGAGTTTCAATTATATGCCTTGGTGTAAAAACTCAACAAATATATAATGCTTAATTAAAATATTAAGGATACAAATTTTCTGCTTATCAATTGTCAAAATAACCTCAAGGCTGTTATTTAAAATAATTTTAACTTATAAAAAAATTCACCATTGCGAAGTATAAGAATCTTAGCTTAATATTTTCTTTCGTTTATATGATTAACTAAAAAAATTTAATTATTTGTAAATATACAATATAGAAATTATTGAAGATTGTCATAAACCACGAGTTAGCTGACACGTTATTACATATCATAAGCTCCTCCTATATATTTTGATAATTTATATGATTATATGTCTCCTCAAAAATTCTAAGGGTATGTACAAAACTCTGACATAAAAATAATGTTATTGAATGCTTCCTTGGAACCTGAGGCTCTGCATGATGAAGTTTATTTAAGAGTATTTTTCAGTTGAAACAGGCCAGGGATAAGACATCAATAGTACCTGAAAGAAAATACTAAACAATAAGATACAATCAGGCGCGTACTATTATACACCGTTTCACAGCGCCCCATATCCGACCAATGTATAGTCTGAAAGGTATGAAGGCTTGTGCCAATATTAATAAAGTATTTTTATGATTCGGTCGATTAAATCAAAATTGATAATATTCAAACGCTAGACGGAAAACACTTCAAACATCCTTAACGAAATATCGGATTTCTTTTAGACAAAGAGAAGAAAATAACTAACCTTAAAATTTTTAAGACGCAATAATTAATAAGTTTTAATTAAATTTATCAATCATTAGTACTTAAAAAGATATTAAAGGAGTTTTCGTATTTTGAATGCAATAACTTAAAGAAATAGTTGTGGATTGTTAAGATAAAATTAGTAAATATAATTCTGTCGTAAAATTCCTCCTCAATGATTTTATTATATACTGAGAGTGGCCTCCCTATGTGTAACAATTTTATGTTTAAATACAAAGGTATCCACGGGTATAATATAGCAGTTATTTTAATTATCGAAGTGAGAGAAAAACTTTTGACATTCTTCTCATTGGTTCAAAGATTTACCATAACCTGCCTTAAAAAATTGGAGCATATATATAATAATTATTAATTATTTAATTTATGCCACAAAGTGATACCAAATAATCACCTGCAATGAATTTCAAATGAAAAAAATTTTATACCTACATCACGGGTCAAATTAATGGACAATTGTTTTTGCTGAAATTGTTATTTCTTACTGCGTGTCCACATTTTGTGAAATACGCTATAGAAAAAATCAAATTCATTCAACTACATGGGAATGGTTATCATTTTTACATAGCCTTTATGTGAGGACATGCTGAGTATTAACATGATATAAAATTTTCTAACGATGATTAAAAGTGGCACAAGACAACAATAACTAAATCAAGGCAAAAAATTTAATAAACATAACATATATCTTTCCATGTCAATAATAACAATTTCAAAATTGATTAAGAAAATTCTTAATATTTTCAATAATTCGTTTGGGATTGAAAATTACTTTATAATATGGAGGGTTTTCCAAATTATCAGAAACTTATTGATCAAATCACAAAAGAAGATAGATTTACAAAAAAGAGTAAAATAAGAAACAAAAAGATATCAAATTAAATATCACTCATAGAAAAATAACTCTCCACTAAGAATACCTGTAAATCAATAACAAATCAATAGCACTATCGGATGAAACATTATCTACAAATAAAAAAAAAGAGAGATTTATCAATGCAAAAAAGCTAAAAAATTTGATTTAAATGAAATATTGAATCTTGTTTCAAACAATCCAAGCAAAACATGGATGAAAATTATGCTTCCTATGGAACGAAATAACCAAAATTGAGGGGCACCTTCCTTAGCTGTTAACAATGGATTAAAAATCGGTAATTCGTTTTAAATAATCCCATAAAGAAAAATTTTGTATAAACCAAAAATATATCAATCTTAAGAGAAAATATTCACTTCATTTCAACAGTGAATTCTACCTTGAATCTGGGTGAGCCATTTCTTTAGTAAAATCAGGGTTCTAGCTAGATTTAAGCAGAAACTTTATCCTTTCTTGCATTAGTGTTCGTCCAATAACACTTATTTTTATAACATCTTCACGAAAATTAATTTTAAATAAATCTAACACAAATTCTACTATAAGAAAAGAATTTTGCACGCTACTTAGGAGAATTATGTAACCATGTCAGGAATGTCAAAAGACATGACAATATGTGTATCATCATGGACAATACAAAAACCTGTAGAAACTTCTATGTAGAAACGATAATAAAAAATTAAACTTTTCTATTGAATTTTTTAAACGTATTCATACATGTTAGAACATGATGAAAATTATTTCTTAAAAATAATAAATTTTATTGGAAGACTAGTTAGGTCTGTAAGATCCACTCGTGCAAATGTTATGTGAAAAAAATCGATAATCTACGCACTCTCGTACATTATAATCTAGGTTCGTAACAACTACCTAGAAATATTACTAGGTATTACATATAAAGTAATTAGGCTACTGGCGAAATTGACTATTGAGATCTTCAAAGATAGTAAAGAAATATTATGTAAAATATTTTTAATTGTTCTAGCGGCACCCAATTATTTATAGCTATAAATATTTACCAAATATTTGAATTAATCTATATATTATTCGCAGTTTTTTATATAATTTGATTGTTAGAGTTTATCTAGAAAATACCCTATTGGATACATTATTTGTTTATACAGTGAGGCATATTCTTATATAACAAACCCTTTAGAAAAGGTGATGAACGAATGATTCATTGTCTTGTTTATGAGTTTTTGTTGATTTTTTTAAAAGTAATTTTTATAAGGCATTGGAAAAATCATCATGAGAAGATATCGTATATTTTTTTTATTTCCATTTAATTTGGTTAAAATTTCCTTACTATAAGTATCATTTCTATTAAAAACTTGTTTTGGTAAATTATTCACAAACGGTATTTGCTAGAAGGCTATATTAGTGTCAAATTAGGATTGAAATATCCCTATATTGTTGAATACACTATCTTCAAGTGCTCACCTATTAAGTTAAGTGATTATGAATTCTAATATTATCCCAAGGTTATATTTCTAGCCCTTTTGAACTTCAAATATTCATATAAGGTTATAGATTTATGTAAGCTCTAAATATGTGTGAAAACGTTTCCTATTCCCTAAAAAAATTTTGATAAGAGTAAATATAAAGCATACACGTATGCAGACTTCCTTTAATGTAATTATTTCTAGTTTGATTCATGTTATTTTTTTTAAGTTGGCAAGTATGGCATGATTAATATAACCTGAAAAATCTTTGTATTGGATATCCCTTTTTCTTTTCCTTCAAGATTGAATTCGCATACTTGTTAATTTATGTTTTCAGGCAATCGTTTTACTGGTATTCATATCAGTATTATTACCATATTTCTCGTTGTCCAGATTTTTTACCTTCAATTTAATTAACAAATTTCAAAGATATATTCATTGATCAATGGTTTAACATATTAAATTCTACTTTATTTACTTCAGTAATAAATCTGGAAGCAAAAATTAGTATGATCTAATTTTACAAAAACAATTTGTAACAGACAATAAGTTATTATATATTTTATAAATGTTATAATTAGGATATGGTACATTCATATTTGTATTGCAAACAAGATTATTTTTTAGCTTTTGGCTAGCTTCTATCTCATAGTTAGCTGGTAATCCATAAATTTGTGTAAGATTTTAGTGAATATATGAAAATTCATAAGGGAAGAAACTAAAATAATAATTATGAAAAAAGAACTTGCTGAACGGTTGTAAATGGGGAAATACTACTAAAGTATCTATTTTGTAAATTCTTATATAATTAAAAATAGGAAAATAATATTAGAGAAAATGATAAATAAAAATTTTCTTTAATATAATATAAATCATAATAGATGTTTTGAAAAAAGCTACAATGAAGTACGCTACTAGATTTACGATTACCTAAAAATAATTAAGGAATTCTAGAATTGATAAGTGATTATGCAACACGTCAATCAAAGACTTTAGTGACATTTAAACAACTTTTAATGCAAGAGAGTTCGATCAATGGTCAAAAATTTGATTGACAAAGGAATTTATTCCTAGAAATTTATACTAGTTTTAGGATAAATATATTTACAATACAATAAAGACTACCTATAAACAATTTAGCGTCTATTTTCGTTAAAGGTTGCAGGATTTCCGATAATCAAATGTTTTTTACATATAAAAGCAATTAAATAGATCTTAAAAACCGTATTAATGTTTCAATTTAAGATAATTGGGTTTTAGATATTTTTTATTTATTATACACTTTTTGTGTTCTATCTTACTTTGCCCATTTCCTTTTTCATTTTTTTCATGGATCATTTATTAACTTTATTAGTGGTAAATTGTACGAAGGAAAAGGATTGAATTATAATTTTAATTTGATTTAATGTATAAAAAGAAAATACTATATATTCCATTATTTTGAATATTGCTCTAGTTATTTCTTTCGATTTTGCATTACCAACAGATTTACGCATCATTTAAGTGATTTTATTCAGAAGCAAAACTTCTTCCAACTAACATATTTCCAGATGATCCTGCATAATTAGGCTCTATAAATAAAAAATGGTGTAATATTTTTTCTATGATGCGCTTATTTATAATATTTAGAGGTATATTGAGGAAAAGTTTCTGTGAATACCATTTATTTTCGTTCTGGTTTAGATAACACCAAAATATCGGTGTTTTAATCTAATAATTGACACTTTTAATGCCAGAGGAATATATGTTTCATATAATCACGAAATAAACTCCTAGAAATCATTTAAAATATAAAAAGTGAAATCTATAATTAGTAGGCTACGAAATATTGATAGTTATTTATAATATTTGGAACCAGGAGATAAACATTACGGTTTTAGAAAAACATAAACTAAAGTAATTCTTAAAATTATTTGTTTAAAATATTTAATATTCTAAAAGTTAGCTAACATGATGCATATGTAAAGTCATTTTAATATATTATAAGAAGTATTTGAGACAAAAACTTTTCTAAATAATAAAATTATACTAAAATGAAATATACACAATTCTAGGAGCACAGTAATTACAAAAAATTGAAATACTTCCAAATTGATATATTATCTAATTATCGAAAATTCATGGGTATTGATATTGTCATTCTCTAGCTTGTTACCTGAGGAACCAACTGAATCAACTAATAAATTTTAAAAATTTGTTTCAGATAACCCAAATAAAAATCATTTCTGATGTGTCACTAAAGGGAAAATTGCTTGGGTTTTGTATACATTCGTTGTTTAGAGTTTTGTTATTACAACAATAAAGCCTGAAACTGTTAGGATAATTAATTTTAATTGCATTATTTAAGCTGTTTGTGAAGAAATTTATTTAATCTAGTGTATACATATTTCTTCTTTAAATAATTTTTAATGGGATTATTTTGGATGATTTGATTTAAATAAATGAAAAACTTGAAGTTTAAAATTTTTCAAAGTCAAACATTAAGTCTCAAGACAAACCATTATTATATTAAATATAAGAAAAAAGTTGTATATTATACTTTAGATGATATATTCGAAATAGTACAGCATTATTGTTGGTGTCTACGACGGTGATGTTTTGATCCGTTACTTCTAGTTGGTGATCTTCTTTCGTTGGGTATTATTGTAGGGTTTCTACTGGAGATTTCATGATTTTTAACAACAATTGCAACAATAGCTATAACCGCCATACCAATAATAACACAAGCTGCCAGTACAACAGCTACCACAGTAGAAACCAAGGAAGCCCCATATTTGGATAAATCAATTGACCTCACAAATGGATAATCCTTTTTCTGTCCAATGGTGTCATTTCCTTGGGTTAGGTTGTTACTCACAAAGGTAGTGTTGTTTTTTGTATTATTTAGTTCTTGATCTATGTGGCTGATTACTGGAACCTCAGTTTGCGAGAGTGGAGGGTTTGTATAGGAAGGGTCTTTTAAAGTAATCTGTGTGGTTTGAACACTGTCAGAGAGAAGCTTGAAAATATCTTCAGTAGTAGGTGAGCTTGTCTGTTTATCACCCAATTCTCCTATTTTTGGAACGTTACTTTTAGGAATTAATAAAGATGGTCCAGACGATCTGTTAAGTGACACTCTAAAGTTTTTTGCTGTTTTGTTAAGGATAGAAGTCTTAGATTGTATATGACTTGGTTTTGATTTTTTGCCTTCAATTTCAAAAATTTTAGGATTAAATCTAACGTTTGCTTCTGATTCAGTAATTTCAGTGTTGTTTACCTTTGAAGTATAATCTGGTGACTCCGATATACTCAACCCAAGAACATGACTGGAATCTTCCGCATCATGAGAGATTATGAAATTTGCATTTTTTGATTTTGAAAGTTTTTGTTCATCACCACGGACGGCTGTTCCTTGTATATCATATTTTTGTGATTGCCCAACATATATACTTCCTGAGAACGGGATAGTCTTCTGATCCTTTAGGCCATTATAGTTACTGTCAATTTTTGGTTCTGGGTGGTACGGACCAATTTCTTTAATATTTTCGATATTAGAATCAGTCGTAATATCTTCATGAACTACCTCAATTGGCCTATTTGATTTGTCATCTAGGTAAACCTGGCCGTGCTTAACTGATTCTTTGACTTTAGCTTTTGGTTCGTTTTGCTGTTTCTCTAAATCAGTTTTTATCTTCTCAAGTCCATCCAAAATTTCCTTATTATCAAATGATGTGGGTTTATTGTACAATGTTTCATTGAATTTATAACCTTCTCCTTGATTATAATTACTATAAGAAATCATATGATCATTTTTTGCTTCGTTTTTATTTGCATCGGCAATAGAAATCACAGAAGTATTTACTTGGGGTGAATTTTTAAGAGTTCTTTGAAATATCACTTGATCAAGGTTGTTATTTTTTGAAAACGTCTCATCTTGTACTTCATTAAAATTTACCTGATTGCGAACATAATTTTGGATCTTTTCAGTTTCTTTTTCATCAATTGATTGAGGCTGTTCGAGAGAAACTTTATCGTCAAATGCATCATTCTGAATAGGATTGTGAATGTCTATTGCTTTACTATATAGATCCCAGTTAATATTAAAATTTTCAGATTTCGACTCTTTAAAAGTGTCAACTTGCTCATCTTCACCCTTATCCATGAATGTTCGAGAAAAATCATTCAATGGATATGCATCTGTAATCAAATCATCCCCCTGTTTATTTGATGTCAAAGGCTGGTATTCGACTTTGGTCACCCTAATACCGTCTGGATGCTCCATCGATTTTGTATCCTGTTGGCTTCCGGCTATTGCATCTGTATTTAAATATGCATTGACTCCACTGGATTCAACGCCGTTGACAAAAGTTGAGCCATGTGAAATAGCTATTTTTTCATCTCGTGTACCTGGAAGTTCAGCTCTTTTAACAGAAACCTCGGTGTCAGGTATCTCATCTAAATAACTTAAAGTTTTCACTTATCGCATCATACCTGGTAGCGTTGACGAATTCCAGAATAAATCATTTTCTTGAGAACTGTTTTGAATGTTTCCATACCTTCTAAAATCTGGAATTTCAATTATTTGTAGTGTCTCTTCTGTGGAGTTTGCATTTATACCAGATGAATTACTTCTAGTATCAGACGTTTCATTTTTGCTTAACACTAATTAAAAATTACCAAAATTTCATATGTAAGAAACCGTTTCTAACGCTTGGAGTCACATTACTTTCTTTATCTATAGGTGATGTTGTCGTCAATAAAATTTTAATCGGATGTATGGCAGTACTATTGGTATTACTCTCGGTATAATTTATCGAAAAAGATGAGTTGGTGTTGTTGCCAGTGAATTTTGAATAACGAGAGAGGTTCAATGTGCTATGTTCTTGATTCCAGCCATTACTTGTCTCATTACATTTTTTGTTCAAATTAAGTGAGCAATTTATAATATCATGTGAATCAGAGAGATTACTGCGTTCATCAGTATTTTTGTCGTTATTTTTTATAAATCCGGGATGTTCGATAGTGAAGGTAGCATTGTATTCTTTTTTTGGAAATTTAACTTTTATGTCCTGAACAGATTTGTTCAAATTAGGTGTCTTCGTGATCTGGGTATTCTTATCAGATGTAAAATTTTGATCTGATGTTTTATTTTTAGGGGAAGGTAATTCATTAACCCAGCTGTGCCAGTTACCTTCATGAATGGATGGATCTGCTTGTTCGGAAAATTCCACTTGATATGGGTTTAAAACTGAACCTGAGGATCTAATATTATCCAGTTTGGATGTCAAAAAAGTTAATGTTTTTGGCATGAAAGTTGCCAAGTTATGAAATTCACAAGGATCCCATTTAATATTGTAGAGGCATGGCTGACCATTTGGAATACATGGGGGAGCGTGCATGTTAAGATATGGGTGATGGTAACCACTATCACATTGTATATTTGCTTGTTTAAAGTATGTTTGATTCGAGTTATCAACGTCAAAACCAGGATTGATCAAAAAAGAAGTTTGATTTTCGCTGTATTTAACTTGCTTAGGCCAGCCGCTGTTAGCTCCAAGTTTTTGACTGGAAATCATTTTATAGTCATGTACTCTCAATGCTGAAACTTCATCTTAACCTTATTTAATAAAAC
The DNA here is from genome assembly GCA_001455285.1 of Sphaeromyxa zaharoni. Lineage (NCBI taxonomy): Eukaryota > Metazoa > Cnidaria > Myxozoa > Bivalvulida > Sphaeromyxidae > Sphaeromyxa > Sphaeromyxa zaharoni. Next base: position 24,132 of record LDMZ01060070.1, read on the forward strand.
GAGTAAATTTTTACGATTGTTGGAATCTATAGTGTGAAAGATAAAGGTTCTCTTTGATGGCTTCCCTTGGCTAATTGTTTCCCAAAGATTTACACCACTGACGTTGAAAGTAGAATTTTCATATGGTATGAGAGATAATAAAGTTGGGATCCAATCGGTAACATGTACTAGTTCATCAACAACCCTACCTATTTATAATACATTATGATTTTATTATTTAATGATAGACCTGGCTTTTCTATTTTAGAGCTAATTATAACTGCTGAAGTTCTAAGACCACCTTCCCATACAGTTCCAAGACCACCACGTAATGGGTAATTGTAGCCACTGTATTGTTCTTTCATGGTTGAATTCGAGGTAGATAAGGGAAGGTAGAGAACAGCAGTATCTTCCAATAGGTCCATACTTCCTAAAGCATCCATGACTCTTCCGATCGCAACATCCATTGAGAATAGGATACCTGCATGTTGCTCAATATCTGAGATATTTTTTTCATTATCAAATTTTTCCTTCCAGAGAGGTGGAGCCTGACTGGAGTTTGTACTGAATGGAACTTGAGGAGCTTGGAAAGAAATCATTAAAAAAAATGGAGATGCAGGGGTCTCTGACTTTCTTCTGATAATCTCTGTCGCTCGTTCAGCAACAAGCTCCGTTATGTACTCACTTTTATTATTCAAAACAGCCTTTAGTTTGCTTACTAGATTACTTTCAAAAAGTACTTGATCATTATCCCAAAAATCATATCCGGTAAAGTTTCCGTCTGTAGAGTTTCGAAAATAGTAGTCGATTGGATCAAATCCGAGTGAGCCATAAAATTCATCAAACCCTCTGTTCCAAGGAAGAGAATGGTTAGCATAAAACCCCATACCCCATTTACCAACATAATGTGTGGTATAGTTTAATGACTTCAGTAACTGAGAAAATATCTTTTCCGATTGTGGCAAAGAAACCGGCTGACTATTATGGACTGGTCCATGTTGTAAACCTAATAATTATATCGTTAGATTTTATCATACCTAATGTTGTAGCATATTTTCCTGTTAAAAGCTCGAATCTCGTGGAATGTTCCCATGGGGAAATATATTGACTATTCAGTATAACTCCGTTTCTAGCAATTGTATCAATGTTCGGTGTAAGTGAGATGGTATTTCCGTGGAAAGAAAAATCGCCCCAGCCCTATTAGTCACGATTTAACAACAATAGATATATTATTACCATCTCACTGGAAGTAATTATTATAATATTAGGATACTTTGAGGTTTGATTGAAAGTTCTTTTATACATCTTCTGGTTCCAGTCTAATCGAAATTCATCGGTTGAAAATATCTTTCATGATTATAAAATTCGACCTCAAACAGTTACCATCACAAGAATTAAGAAATACACAAAACATACATTGAAATAATCCTTCATTTTCTATATTTTCTCTAATAATTATTATATTAAGACAATTTTTTTAGAAAAAATTAATGTAAACAATACCACGTTAGCTTTAGTATGACAGAGAGCGTGCATAATTCTAAAATGTACCAGCAACACCTGACTCGGCGTGATTATGTATGTAAACAAAAATTAAAATAAACGTGCTTGTGTGAAAAAGTTCTTAAAAGATGGTAAAACCGGATTTTTAAATTATCTCGACATTTAAATCATTAAATTTAAGCAATAATACAATTTCAACATCTATGACTGATGATGGTGAACCCCTAATGCCAAGCTTTATGCATATATATTTATAACAATACACTATTAAGTTTATTTTTTACTCAACCAATACATGGATGCTTCTATTTGGAATAAAAATACTAACTAATCTTAACCTTTATTTTTTCATTTTATATTGAGTTGAGTATTTTAAACTACAAATATCCGTAACTATTTAATATATTTAACCAAAAAATACTTTTAAGCACTTTTTTCAAAAATGAGCTCTATCTGTTAAGGACATTTACTTGATAATTTGTTACTCCCAGGAGTAATTTTAATAATTGCTAAAAACAGATTAATAACAGTATGTATATTGTTCAATTTCAATCATTCTTTAGTTACTACTTTTTATCTTTTATGTGAACTCTTCCTTACAGGTACCTTAAACTGTAAATAACATAATTAATTTATAGATTCGCCAAAATATTATTGACACGTCATATGATTTTATTTGAATAATGAAGTATTTTTTATTATAATTTTATTATCTAATTCACCTTTATGTTCTGATGATAAAAATGATATATCACAGAAGTATCATACCTTTTTGTAAATATGCAATATTATTGTAATTTTTAATGATATAATAAAAGTTAGTAAAATTTGTTCTTTTTATTCTATTTCTGCATCAGATTTGTAAAATTATGTCAATATAACGTGAATGGATCCTTTTAACATCTGACAAATCATTTTGGCCCAATAGATATATAACAATTAACAATGCCTTTTTTCTTTTTCTCTCTTTTTTGACATATCTAGGGACTACTTTCAATATTATTAAACCATCAATAAATGTATATATTTTAGCAGCTGATATAAATTTACAGTTATGCTGTAAGGTAAAACGGGTGAAAAAATAACAACAGAGAATCATAAATTATTTTTTTATATTTGTCAATCAGCATTGTTCAAAAGTTGTCCGAGTCTGACTGCCATGTTAATATTCACTACGATCTAAGATAACATCCAGATCCAAAAATTTATTTAAGGTTATATACCATTTTAATTAAAAATAAGAGATTTATTAATGTATGGGGAGTTAGAGATTGCCCACTGAGCGGTAACGATCGAAAACCCAAAAATCACCAGAATGAAGATTTATATACGTTAACAATGAGCAATGGAAACGGTAACTGTAACCTATTTTTGGTGCATCCTACGAGACGGCACGAACACGTGTTAATTTTACGATTGTTGTTGTATGATAAAATTTAATTTTAAAGGTGAGTTAAAATATCATCCCTGATGTTATAATAAATCTTTTTCAATTTTTAACAGTTATATCAGACTGAAAAAATTCCTTCAGGTTAGTCTGATATCCTTGAGGAAAAATGTTGATAAAAGGCTCTGATATGCTCTAATTATTCCATATGTGTAAATTTAATGAAAAAATGAATAGCCTATGCCCTATCTTGTAATTAATTTTGCTACCACAATCTCCACTAAATCCTGGAAAAGTTCAAATACAATGAAAACTGTTATTCGTAAAAGCGATAATTAATGTAACGTAGATGTTGTATACATATCTTCGGTTATGATCGTAGAAACTCGTTAGATTAGTTAGTTACATATAT
>LDMZ01060091.1:0-18626 GCA_001455285.1 Sphaeromyxa zaharoni
GTGTTTGACAGGCAGTGTGGGGTTTTCACCCCCTAAAACAACCCCCATTACCTACCCTTGTACTAGGGTTACGCTACTTGATTCGGCCTCGTTCTCACATTCTTAATCTTAGTAATATTAAAAATATCCTGTTAAAATGATGTATGATGAGTAATATTTATATATCTACTGAACGATAGCTATTGGTTTCTAGATTCGAATCTTTTTGCGTCTTTGAACAGTAAAGAGATTCATCAATAAAAAAATATAGATTTTGTGGACAAATTCTTTAAAAAAAATTTTTCCAACACAAAACATTTACATACCTAACATTGCGGATTTTCTTACATGATGGCTACTATAAATAAACCTATGGTTAATATTCATGTATCGAGAATTACCTTAGGTAAAGGTGGTAATAAAGCAACTGTACAAGTGAAAACGATTTCTAGTAATAGTCAATGGAAGTATCTGAAAGTCAATTTCGTAAAACGACATGATGCAGTTAATTGTTTAACTAAAGGTGGTTCATTAATTTAAACGGTCTTTTCAGGGCTGGATTATGAGGTAATTACTATAAATAAATAGAGCTTTCATAGTAGATAAAACTCTTTAAGAATAACAATTTTTTGTCAATGAATACTCCACATAATCAAACATGCTAAAATAATAATCAAGAAACAAAATAAAAATAAATAAATGGAAGATCATTGGTTATTTCTTCACTTACGGAATACAAAGGAAGCAATGAATAGAGAGATTTGTTATATCTTTCTAATCCAATCTAGTCGAATAAGGCCTTCCGTGGAATTATTCTAGTTATTGGCTTTAAATTACGTCATTACACCGTGTGCTAAACGTATGTATCATTTTAGCTAAGATTAAAAAGTTCAATTCTTTCAACTCCTATTAAACATAATTGACTGGTTAGAGTAGACCAGAACATGTTAATAATGAACTTTATTTGACTACATAACATAAGATAGTTCATCGTGGGTATGATCAAGTGAAATCTTGAATAAACAAATGAATAATACTAATGCGAAGCAGAACGTGTTGAAGCGATACGAATGAATTAATCTATAATTACGCATTCTTTATTTTTATATGCTATTTACTGATATTACTTGATGCTTAATTCGTGTTGTTTTGCTCTAATGTTTGCAATATTCATGCATGTATGGAACAATATTGAGTTTCAATATTTTAAGATTCGAGGCAATGATATAAAACCTACAGAGATAGAAAATAATACCTATATAATTGGATTTAAACATGGAGAAGAGCACAAACAAGAAAACAAATCAATCTTTCTTACCGAAGTTACAATAGCTAACCAGTTTTCCAAAATAAAACTTTTTTAGAAAATTATAGGGAATTTTATAACATTCGGGATGAGGTTCTCTTGAATGCGGGAAATAAATGGCGGTATTTCATATAATTTTTTGCTATAAAAATTGATCTCTCAAATTATACTTTCTCAGTTTGTTTTACCCAGAAGTTCTTCCTTTTCTGTTTTATAAATTGATATTCATTTATTTAGCAACATCTTTTAAGTTAAACCTAAATTATATAACGCAATGTGTGTAATTCCTTGATTGGTATTATTAATGTATGACTAATCCGTTTAAGCAGCTTATTTTCGTTACAATAATCACTAAGTTTACTATAATTATTCATTTTTTTACATTAATATGTGCAATTAACGATATTTATCTAACGGATCAAAAAATATATTTTATTGTATAAAAAATTAATAAGCTTTTTAATGTTTATCTAAAATAATTAATCGATTAAATGACTCAACATCTAATATATTTTTGAAAATTTTATTGAATTTGATCATTCCAACTTTGACTTTTCTAAGAAATCGTCCATTTTTCAACATGAAAAAGTGACAAATATTAAAATTTATCTATTAACAATATTGGATTATCCGTTCATATCGATACTGAAAACTAGCATTTCCAATTATGAGCCTGTAATTCGATTATGCTTCTAATATTTGATTATTTTTGTAGAATATCCTAAAAATTTACGATTAACGGTACTATATCACATATTACAAAAAATTATGCTTTATCTATAAATTGCTAAAATCCTTGTGATATTCTTGTTTTTAAAAATTAAATAATCCTTTATTAGTATTAAATCAACATTTGATAAAACATGACTTAATATTATGCGAAAATATTATATACTTTCATTAATATATATTTCAGATTTCAGTATCTGTGACTAATTGAATAATTCATCTAAAAGTGAATGTAGCACATTCTTTCGTCCTATAGACCATCGCAATTATTACTTTATGGTATAGTGATGTTAATTTAAAAAAAATAAATATTTTCGATCAATTTTATACTATTAAAACTGGATGTACTGGAATTTAAAAATTATATAGTCTAAAAATGTGCAAAAACTATTCTCATCAATTGTGGATGCTGTTTTATTGTTAGAGGTTTTGAACATTTCAAACTAACATTCTATATCTCACCCCATGGACTCTGGAAAATGCATTACTGGATCAAAATCTCTTTTTGTCATTAATTTAATAATTATTTTGCTTCTATTCCTTTATTGGAACAAATTCTGTTTTGTTCAGACATTTTAATTTAAGGTAAATTATTCTCTATGTACCATAAAAATTATTTTAATATTCGTAATAGTTGTCAACAATTTTTGTGTAAATTTTTTCCGAAATCTACTTTTTTAAGAAAATGTATAAATTTGATGAATTTTTAATTAAAACAATAAATTGTTTTCGCACATTAGCCTTAAATTAAGTGAAATAATTTAAATTAATGTTATATTTTGGTTTAGCCATCTGAATTGTTTTCAAAATAAGAATGTTTTTCTTTTTGTAATTAATGTATATCTGTTTGTTACATATGTCATTTGTTAATGCAGAAAAATATTAATATTTTCAACACAGAGGTTCAAATACCATATATTATATAAAAATAGCATAAAAAAATTTAGAACTGTGCTTAAAATAACATAAATTATTTTTTACGAGATAGTTTTATAATTTTTGTTGATCTCTTATTTTGTTTTGATAAACCACAAATTTCATTAGTGAAATGAATTACTGCTCGTTATTTATTAACGTTGATAATTAAACAAAAATTTGAACTACTTTGGTATACGTAGCACAGTGTACTGCTGTTCTATAAAAGGAATTGAAAGAAGTAGTAATATATCATTTATTTCTAATCTTTTATCATACAGATGTTTTAATTATTTCATCAGATTTAAAAATTCTCTTTTTCTGGTATACTAAAACAAGCTTAATATTATTTAAAGTAGGACTAGCTTAAGAAATCAAAGGAATTACATTAACGTAAAATTCTTTTTATAATAATCTAATTTATTTCCTATTAAGTACATTCTTAACATTTAAATTTTATTGAAAAAAATATATTAATAAACATTGGATTGACTATATTAATTATTGTAACTACTAATTTTAATCCAAAAGTACTATTTAAATAGCTTCCAAATATATTCCATCTCCTATATGATTCTAACTGAATAAGTAAAAAGATTAAATGATTATATTTTGTATCCATATGGGTCGGAATCAGATAGTTTGATGGAAAATATTAAACTGCTCAGATCCACTCTTTTAATACTCTACTAAGACAGTCAAAATCTACCTTTCCATTCATTTTTCTATTTTGTTCTGTATTAAAATGTATGAAAAATTAAAAGATATATTTTGGTGCTAAAGTCACTCTAGTTTATCGATCCTGAAAGCTTTATTAAATAATGCTAGCTGGATGTTCACACATAAAAAGGTTCAGAATATAATGAATAAATAAAATATTGAATATTAAGAGCATATATTAAAAAAATGTTAAAAAAATTGAACTTCTTTATTTCTATTTGACCCACAAAATTATTTAAGATGTTCCGTGTACGTGAAAAATCTTTTTTTGATTTTTTATAGAAAGATTATATAAATTTTAAATCATTTTTCCAATTTTAACAATTTAGAACTACTTAAAAACATCGATAATGCCGTCAAAACTTTGTACTCTGACAAGCACTATTAATATGAACATATTACTAGGCCTATTTCACAGATATAAATCTAATTTTCCTTAAGGCTTTAATAAGCAATGTGGTTAAGTTATCACAGACAACTATTGTTTAAAGACCATTTAAGTTTATTCACTAAGAATACAAATGTTTAAAATAATAGAGTATATTTTTAGAGAAAATATTCTGCACGCCTTATTAATGTGTTTCAGGCTAAAAAAGTCAAAAGAAAACTTAATGTTGGCCCATTTAATAAATGAAACTATATTAAATTAGTAGCACATTTTGGAAAACAAATTCTCTAGTAGGAAATGATTTTTAAATTTATCGCATTTTTAGATAAAACTCAAATATACATTTTACATGTTCTTATTCGGTCGTTTGTGAGAAATCTTCTAAATCATTTTTTTCTTTTCATTGCATCGCTGACGATTTATAGACTGTGTTTTGATTTATTCAAATAAATTTAGAAAAATATTCTTATACATTCAAACGCTCTCAAAAATAAAAGATAATGACTCTCTATATGAATCTAACGCTATAATGTCAAATCGGAGATAACAGACGATAAATGTTTTAGATTCTTGTACCTTTAAAATTTTCTTGAAAACCGTAATCAGTTTCTATTTCAATTAAGTATATTTGAACATGTATTTTTAATTGCCACAGTAAAAGGATTGGATAAAAAAATCAAAGAGCGAATTGTGTGTTCTAAAATCTAAAAATCATCGATAAAATTGAATTATCAATAAATTCCGCTTTACAGTAAATGAGAAATATTTCAAGAAAAAGGGTTTTACGACTTTAAAAAATAAGACGAGGGTTCCGTTCTCTATCATTATACGACAAAATTCCCAGTTTTGGCCCGAAAATTTTATCACAGTCTTCCTCATGACGACTTTATTTCGTCCTCAAAGCATGTTATTTTATTGCAAAATTTTTTTGTTATATTCCCTCAATATAGTGAAAGAAACGAACCAATTTTCGCTTAACCTTCATGGTAATGTTTTTCAATTACTTTATACAAAAAAAAACACTTTTATTATGTGCATGTCTTTTGAGAAGTTTAATGATGATACCTTGCCAATTAATGTAAGTTTGGTTTTGCGAATCTTTCACATTCTGAGCCATTTTTCGTTGTTAAATTTTGAGATAGAAGGTAATTTATTTTCCGTCCTGAATGAGGCTTCCACCTTACATTACTTTAAACTTGATATCATCGATTCATAATAGTTTATTGCAGAAAGTTTCTTGAAATATAATTCAGTGGTGAGTTATCAATTGTATATGATCGCTAACCATTTTTTATTTCCTTTTATTGATTCAGTTAAACCACTTTTTCTTTCACAATATAGTTATATTATAATAAATCCCAGAAAAAATATATTTATACGATTTTAGTAAAACAAAAAATATTTGATCCAGTTATGAATAAGTGAATCCAAATCACATCTAAAAACTGTAAAGTAAGAGATCTGTATATGTGCATTTCATAAAAATTGCGCTGTATTTTTTTCTAAGCTTTCGTAAACATCCATTTAAAATACTATTTATGTGTGTCTATTTGACCGTTTACGTTGAATTTTTCAATACGAAAATTTGTTAGTTTATTCGATGATATAGCTTCCATATAGCCCAATATTTTTTAAAACTTGTATATGGCTGAGATAAACCTTCTCGCAGATCTTTTACGCTTAGTATCCGTAATAAACACTAAAAACACTTTTTGGTTTATTTTTCTACATAAAATTTTGGTATAGCTAATTACATCCAAAGTGTTGCTCACTGAGAAGTTGGTCACACAATTTCGTCCAGCGGATAACGCAAAATAGGATTCAAAGTAATTAGGAATTTTGATAAGTTAAAAACAAGCAACTGAGTAACAAAAATAGAAAACCACCCACCGAGCTCAAAGAACGACCTTACAGAGTTTTCCTATGTCGCACGATAATACCTAGGCTTAGTTAGCTTTTTTTAGCTATGAACTTCAAAGAACCTTCTAGAGTGATTTTAGTATTTTTTATATAAATATTTGAAAATCCTTTGTTTTTCTTTAAAATTAAAAATTGTGTCATTCATGCCTAATTTGTTATTCGGATAGGGAGATATTCTATTCCTTCCCAACTGTTATCCCCTCATGATACAACAGGAATGTCAAATTTTTACTTGAAATATCATTTTACCTATGTCAACATCTCTGAATTTTTTCAATTAATATTTACACTAGCGATGACAACGTTTAATTCTCAAAACTCCTTTCTGACTGATGCATCTAGAATTGATTTATCTTGCTAGATTTTATTCAGGGGTTTTGGAAAGAAAAAATAACTACTCTTAAATTCAAAATATTTTTTACATTTATTCGATATAGTTATATTTATAAAAATTTTAAATTAGCTTTCAGTAGTTATTTTGTATATCAAATTTTCTCTATTGATTTATACAATTGTTGTTTAAATTAATTTTGGAGTCATCGATTCACACAACGTATTTCTACGTCCAGTTTTATATGTTATAAAGGAAGGTTTTGTCATTTATTCTTAGTTTTGTATTTGTTTGTAGTAGTGACAATTAAACGATTGTTAATATTTTGTATTCTATATTACACAGTGTGGAGTTTAATAAAAATAACAAATTTTTTATTTCTATCATCCGATTAATGAAATTTTGGGAGTAAAAAAAACTTGAATCTACTTATTTTTTTAATACTATTAATATGAAAGAATTTAATTAGAGATTTATATAATAATTCAACCTTTTTCATTATCTTGAAGTAAATTTTATATTAAAACCTACTATTAAAATGCAGAACAGTTATTCTTCCTATATTGTACCACCTTCAGAGTAAATGGTCTCAGTAGATAGTAATTTAGATTGTATACCATTTTATTAGTTTCACCTTTTCTTGATAGGATTGTTCTTCCTTTTGATAGTTTATACAACAAAAACATTTCAAATATTAATAATAAAATTAATAATTAAAATTGATTTTATTACATATTGATATTCTTGAGATTATAATTTTTTTTTAACATTAATGTTATGTTTTTTATAATAAAATATAAATAAATTTTGCTTATTGCAACAACTTTGGGTTATATTTTTTTATGTACATTATGAAAATTTTCAAAATTTACTAATACTTCATAATTTTATATACAAATTGAATTCAGTATGTTGTTAAAACACTATTATATAAAACGATGAAATTTTCTGAAACAATTTGATAAATAAATGACCTATTTTAGATTTGAAACTAACAATGTCTTATTAATATAGAATTACAAACAGAAATTTACTTAAATTCTATTCAATATATTAATTTTTTATATTTATTTGGGTTCTATATATATATATATATATCCATAACAAGATTTTAAACGCATATTACCATCGATCATATTAAGAAAGTATAATTATGTGTTCTTTTGAAAAAGGCAAATGCTTTACAGTAGAACAGAATTTATGTTGAGATTTATAAAAATTATTAAGAACTTAATTTGAGCTAATCTAAATTTGTGAACATTTTTAATCAAACATTCATATGGATATACTTTTTAGACTCAAAGAAATAGGATGGAATCAATAAAGTCCATGGATAAGAAGGGTCTATTATATATATTTTAAAAAATTAATTTTCCCTATTCCTGCATCATTAACAGCTGTGTGTAATTTTAGTTAAATCACGATATTTTTTACAGCTGAAAAAAATAATTTTCCAGGTACAAAACATGAAATATAGGTTAAAGATAATTATTACTGAAAAATTTTATAAGATATGACAATAATTCATTTATATAACTTTAATCGTAAAAAATATATTAATTTTTAGCATTAATATATCATTTTGATATTTATTCTCTTATAAAATTTTTATTGGTCATCTGATGACAAATCAACCAAAATTTGTGTTTTAATTTCTGAACATAAATTGTTAAACTTTCATTTAATAGAAAATCTTAGTATTGTTTTGAAAATACCAACAAAAAATTAAAATCATCTAACTTTTGGCATAATACGGTATTGATTTCATTTGAAAGATGAAATTATTTTATGCTAACTTTATTTTTTTCGGTTTTAAACAAAAAAAGATTTCTCATCTAAAATCTTACGCAAAATATTAAAAAAATTTTAATTTTTTACCACTGTAACTTTTATTAATTTAATATATCTTACAAGTGTAGCAATAATTCCAGCTCAAAATATACAAAATCTATTACGTATATTAAACATTTTGGCATTCCTGATATTGAAAGTTTACTCTTATGCAACTTATGATTGCAGAATATTTTTAAGCTTAAACTAGTATGGCTATTGGCAGAATGATTAGTTTTTTACAAGCAAGGTCTCAATAAGATCCAGATTTTCTTTTATAAATATTTTTGTATCTCATAAATTGAAAAAGTTACAGCTTGTGTAGAGAGAAATGAAACAAAATGAGTGTATTTTTAAATTGAAAGCATATTTGAGGGTGCCATCTTCTATTGCAAAAAGGTATAAGAGCAACTGTTATTTATCTCTCACTAACGGTCGAATTAAGTAATAGTCAACTTCTGATGAACAACAGGGATTATCGTATAGTCTTTCACACAACAGATTTCATAATTTTAATTTTGTATGGAATTAACTTTTTATTTTTAAATCCATGTTAAGTATCAATGAAAAAATATATTTGATATTCCTGGAATTCACTTATCGGTGATCAAATTCAACTAATTCATGACTGAATATGTCAAAAATGAAACCATGAGAATGTGACAAACAAATAAAATGTGAATAGATGGTATGTAAAATTCAAGGCCTAAAATTTGAGAGTTTAAGATGTTTCATGCTGTAGGAGACCATGAATGATTGATGAGATCGGGCTTAAAGGAAGATAAATGAAAATTCAAGCATTACAATAAATGGATAAAAAGTATTCATAAGTAACTTCTATAATCAACTAACATTGATCGGATGCGTATCATGTTAATTTGCTTGGGTACCACAGAAACACGGAGTAAAGACTGTCCAGATAATTATTCAATACGCGTTGGCCTATGTAATTGCACTAACTCCTTCCCTTGCTCAGATTACTACATGGATTCCGTTTAAAACCATACATTTTGTGAAAATATCATGAGATGTAATTATGAATTTACTCAATGACCCCATAATATTGCAACTTAAAAAATAACAATTAAATGTAAGTAATACGCTACATCTGGTGGGATCGCAAATGTGTTATGTGTTTTGACCTTCAATAACAAAATATAATAAGTCAGAAATTTTACTTGCAATAGTCATGCAATTGAGCAAAAAACAGAGAAATAAGTTCTGAAATTTATATAAGTATCAGTTGGTATTCAAGCAAGGTAATGCGAAATTACATCTGTCTTTGTACATCTTTAAAATGATACATGAGAACTAGGATAGGACAACCTACCCTTGCCTCAATGTTCTTTTGAACATGCACCATAGGATTATAATTTGTTCAAATTCATATATAGGTTCATTAAAAACAAATATTTTCATAAAATATATCATGGAAAAATTAAACAACCGTTTTTCGTTTATAGATTAGAAAAATTTAAGAAAAAGGTAATTATCCTGTCTTCAATATACTAAAGAGACATACATGATATACTAATTCAAATTATAATACAGAGTATAATTTCTACGAAGAATTGTCATTATAATATATTAACAGTTAAAAAACTTAGACTTTTCTAGATAATCACATAAAAAACTATGAAATACTTATTTATTCAATGAATTTAAGATTGAAAAAATGAATTAAAATAACAGCGAAGCAGTGTACCCAAGAGAATCAATATGTAACGAATTCTAAATACACAGAAGGTTAAAGAAGGAAACCAATCTGAACGATCTTTTATGTGTTAAGATAAGTTTTACAATACAATACAGAATAATGAATAGAATATTATTCGCCATTCTACAGAGTTAAAATGGCGTCATCAATACTTTGCTCATTGATATTTTTCTAATTTTCTAACCTTCCTTTCAACTAATATTTTAGTACTGTTTATTAACACTTTTTAAAAAAATATAATCCTTTACTGAATCAATTTTAATATAGAATGATTATTATTTATTCATCAACAAAAAATTGAGGTATATTTTTAAACAAAATATTTAAACCACTATTTCTAACTTTTTTTAAAAACATCTTTAATTCTGTTCTATGATTTTCCTTAAAGCACAAAAATAAAATCATAGCTATCTTGAATGTTGACAAACCTCCGTTTTATTCTTGAAACAACTAAATAGCACGAAAATTTAAATTAAGTTAATTAGTCTTCTGAAAATAAGTGAAATTAATAAAATTATTGATTTAGTCAATTATGATCTTCACAAATGCATGGTATAATTCCGCCTTTTATTCATTTTTACACATCATACAATAAAAAATTATCAAAGGAACTTAATAGCTGATTCAAAATCATGTTGAATTTATTTATATTTTATAAAACCTTAAAATTACAAATATCAACAGAATAGCTTTTTGAAATATTTTTTATACTATATATAGAATTGCAAGAGACGATAATAGCACTACTGGAACCAATCAAATCGAAGGTTTAAGCACTTAATTATCTTTGATTTTATCTAGCAAAATATATAGCCTTAATTATTATTTTACTGTTTACTGGAATTCTAGTAATTGGATCGGTTGTCTTCGTTATTGTTGTATATTGCATGCACAAAAGAAAAGTACAGAGAATGGCTTTTCTCAGGTTAATTTAATTTTTAATATAATAAAATTAGGGAATTGTGTTTTCATAATTATGATCTTGAACATGTAACACACATGTAGCTTTTTTGTAAAATTTGTAATAAAATTCTTCGATTTATAATTTCATCAACATGTTTTTTAATTAATATTGAGCTAGAACAAAGTGTGTCGATTTTTAACATATTTACAACAATCGTGTTTTGATTAAGGTTATCTTTATGGTAGAACGTTACCTACAAAATTTTTATACCATATATATGTTTCAACTACTCATTCCCTTGTCAAAACAACAAATGATCATTCATCTTTACCAAACACGTTAGGCTAGCAATCGAGCTCTATCACTTTAAATCTTATTTTTTCTTAGCTATGGAGTAAAAAACCTTTACCTGCTCCTTAAGTTTTTAGAGGCGGTTCAGTAAGATGGAACTTACCTCCAGCCCGTTTTCACGTCAGGTAAGGCGCCAGCCAAAGCTTCCCAGCGCTCTTGGGAGGCAGTGTAGATTTTTCACCTGCTAAAACAACCTCCGTTACCTACCCTTATACTAGACCTACGCTACCTTATCAGGCTTTCGTTCTCATCTCATTAAATCTTAGGACATTAAAATTAAAAAGTATTGGTAAAATATTTTAAGTTTTGCTAATTTTGCGTTATTTTTTGGGACTTTCCTTGCGAATTTACACTTAACACTATCAAACTTAAGAGAAACGTTTATACTTTTCAATTTGAATAAAATTTAATTGAAATAAAATAATATTTTAAACATAAAATTTGTTTAAATACAGCAGAAAAGTAAAATAAATTATTGCTGATAGAAAAGAAAACAGGTCCCCTACTTTGTACGTCTAATCTCAAAATATAAAGTGAAAAGAATTGCATATTTAATTTTTTTAGCCATTTAAAATGGGAAAAAATTATGAGGATTTACATTTCTGAAAGATCTAATAAATATAATTTAATTCAGACGGAATCAATTATGAAATAACCGAATATCTAATGATTGAGTTATGGATAACTACATGGTATCATTATTTGGTAACGTTGATAATCACTAATATCTTCAAAAAATGTTGACGTAAAAACTAATTAGTATATAAAAAAAATTCCATCAATTATTTATATTACTATTTTAATACCAAAACGTATTGAATTGATGTTTTTCTAAAGACAATTCTATTTTTTAATGAGAATGGGCCCATCTGTTATCCACTAAAAGTAAAGCGCCTCACAAAACTATCTTTTCAGTCATTTGACAAAATGCTCCATGACTTACACTTTATACGTTAAATATTTGGTATTAAATTTTTAGTGTGGTTATTTTTGTGATTATCTGCCATTACATAATCTCATTTAGAGAATTTTCCTACATTTATGTTTGTGGGTTACTGATAAAATAGGATTTTAAAAAACTTTATTATAGTTTAGAGATAATTTGAAAATTTATACCAAAATATCTTTTTGAATGCAGAGAATAATAAAAATTAAGTTTAAACAGCCATTTGCTTAATTTTCCTTATAGCATGGTTTAAAAACTATGAAAACCTAATCGATATGTATAGCTTTAAAAATTTACTTTTCGAGATATTAGGCAAAGTATAATCATTAAGAATCTAATATGAAAAATACATCCTCAAAAAAGCTGAAGGTTCATTCCAGAACAAGGAATATAAAGATTACACTACTTAAAGAATGTATAAACGCTTCACTATACATCTACCTACCAATTTCATTCAAAGACTTCTGAAAAGCCTCTAACCTAATTCTGGCTTGGCTTATTCCAAGTTCTTGCTGCTTAATTTTCTAAAACTTACATAAAATCAATAAACTAAGACTTTAGCCAATCTTATTAACATTTCCTGATCTGTTTTGCTCACAACCATTTCCTTTGGAATTTTTGACATTAGCTTATTGCATGATGCTTTAACCATATCCTAAAAGTTTAAAAAGAATGAATATAATTCCACTCTTTGTGATACTATTCCTCTTAACCTAGTTGAGAACTCATTTATCGATTTCCTGATTTAAAATAAATATTTATAAAGTGTATATATACAAAAAATGCTGCTCATTATCGGTTAGGTTGTCTTCCCTAAAAAAATAACCAGGAAATGTTACATTCAGCTAGTATAATCATGTTTGGGTAAAAGGCAATGAACTTTAATGATTTTATTGTTGATAAGCGCGTTTTTATCCTTGAATTGTTGGTATTTGGTCATCATCCGATTTTGGGAGATCCAAACAATAGATGCCCTTTTAAGTAATTTCTCGAAAAATTAAATTAAAAGAGCAATAAAAACAGAGATTTGCCGTTTTATCTTAGATATTTCTGCTCGTTGCTCCACTGATCTAGTATGTAACGCAGTTACTCCGAACAGCGGTGTTGGGACAGATTTATTAAAATATTCCGAATTAGTAAACATATTCCATTCATAAAGAGAAATTCCAAATGGACGTGTATTCCAATTGCTTAATAGTTTTTCAATATGGAGTACTTTCTGAGGTGGAAGTATTTGCACTTCGTTATTCAATAAAGTTTTCTAAACGATTTCAAACGGAAATAAATGATAACGAAACTACTTTAAAGCACTAATAAATAAAAATCGATAAAGTTAAATAATAATACAATTATGAAGTTTCAAAAAATGACATAAACTGAAGCAGAAATATAAAAATTAGGTTTTAATAAAATTTTCTAATATAGTCAGATGATAGCCTAAATGTACAAAGTAACGTATAAATAAGTTTTTTAAACAGATTTTATTACAAATGGAAACATCTCTCTTTACAATATGTATACAAGAATATTTTAAATGAATGAAATTACTTTTAAGGAATTTTTCCATATATAAAACGAAAAATTTATTCGATTACAAGTTGTTGTCATTTGATGAGAATGACTAAAAAAATTTCTTGATTTATGGGAAAGAGTTATAGTAAGAATAAGTCTAGTTCAAATCTGCTTTAAGATTAAAATGGGAAACAGTTTTCATCAATGAATGCATGAGAAAATATCCAGAAAAACCTTATCCATCAGAGCAGCACTTCCTACAAACTTAAAACAATACTTGCTTTAAAATAACTATGGACAATATTTTACTAATAAGTATTCTTTGAAATATGCATATTCCACAAAAAAGTAATATTGATACAGGAAATTATCTAATTTAACACAAATGTGTTTATGAAAGAGGGTTTAAAAATTAAAAATAATTAAAATACATTATACATATAACATTCTTACAATATTATCAGGATATGAGAGGATCTCATAAAGACTCGAGCTGGTTGCTCTGTCAACAGTACCATCCTCATTGATAGGGATTTCTACATGAAAAGACACTAGAACTCTAAAGGTATAATAGATATATTAAAGATATCACAACCGTTGAGAGGATTTTTCAATAATTTTATCAAAGACCAAATGAGAACCGTCAGGTGGATCTAGCATTTTTAAAAGACAATCATGTAACGATTTAAGCTTCATTGTGACATTTTTATAACTAAAACGACATATCAATGATAAGCACCCAGTATTGTCCTCATCATCAGGAAGTTTCTTGTATACTAATGTCTAAATCAGAATAAAATTTGTGTACAATCATTAATTATTAACTAAATAATATTTTTATTTCATTAGTATACTGACAATTAACAAGTGAATATTTAAACATAACATTCAATAGAATAAAAAATATATTAAGAAAAGTATTAAAACAAACCAATTTAAAATATTTTTGCATTCTTACCAATCATTACAAGTACTAATTGTATATAATCATAATATACACTAAATTACAGCCTTGAATGGGCTTAAAACAATAAAACAAAAGTGTAACTGAACTACAATCACTTTAGATTCATGCCATGAAACTTCAACTTAAGTGACCGATAAGTTAAATGTAATTCCTAAATAATAATACTAATTCAGCTGTGTTAAAATACAATGTACCAATATTTGGAAGCATGCATGTTTGATGATTTTAACGCTCAGGTATCATTGTGTCTCCCCGATTAAACGGTAAGTTGATATATAATGATCGTATATTTTTAAAAATATGTGGAAATACTAAAAGACGCCAAAAAATTGTACTGAAAAGGACCTAAAATCTTCTTTAGGTGTATTACACCAATCATTTTTCAGGTTCAATTAAAATACTTAATTTAAAAAACAAACTCTTAAAAATTATTTTAATTTTTCAGAGCTGAAATAAATTTAACGATGCGTAAAATCTAATAACTCCGTGAGGTTGATCCATGGGAATGTTTTTAACCATAAGCTTTGAGACAATACATATATGACCTATTATCAATTGAGAATCGAGATATCATCAAGTTGATAAAGTTGAAAAGAATAAAATACGGCAATCGACGTAAAAATATGAAGCCAATAAATTATCTAGGATTTCATGGCTCATACCTGTCCTCAATTTTTTCATTTTTAGATTTACAAAGGAAAAGAAAATCCAAGTTTAAAAACTTTTTTTTATTTTTGTCACAAAAGAAGTAAATAAAAATATATCTACTAATTATCTTAAAAATTCCAACGAGACTTTCATTTTTTAATTTTAAAAGAAAAGGTGCTGAATAAAGCATTATGTTTGCAGTGATAGCTCTAAAGATAGAAAAATCGTAAAAAAGGTAAGGACCTTAAACGGTTCCTCTTACTATGACACAAAAAGGTTACTTGTAGTAAGAACTTTACTTGAAAGGTAAATAACAGTATACACCAAGATGTGATTTTTGTGAAGCAGCAGGTTGGCGGGTACTTTGGTATATGAATTCCTTTAGAAACATAAAGTTATTAGATTTCAATCTTATCGGTTGGAATTATATTTAAAAAAACATTTTAATAGCTAAAAATATCCATCCATTACAATCAATTTTAACAGATTATATGAATTTTTTTAGAGCACACATGCCAGAATTCGATTTTTGAATAAACTTAATGGTTAATATGAAGAATAAAAAACGGAAAGCTTATAGAAGGATATAATAAACCGATGATGATACGTGGATAAGGTTTTGTAATGATATGAAAAGTTGTTGTGAATAAATATTGTTGATTTATCCCAAGCTAATGGAATAACGATCAAAAAATAATATCTTCAGATATTCATAAACATACTTTTCTAGCTGGAATCAGACTTTCTGTCAATCAGATTATTTCCAACAGAAAAAAGATACGAAACACAACTGGATAATTCATAAAATATTCCTCAATGCCGCACAAACAAATAGAGAATGTGTCATAATGTCCTGTCGAATTTATTAATCCGGTCTAACACACTTAAAGAAGTGTGAAATAAACCTTATATAAATCTTTCCTACATAGAACAAATAGCGTAAAGCATCTTTAAGTGTACTTACAGGCTAAGAGAAGTAATATTTATGAATATTATTTTGAAAAATTGTTTAATACACATCCTAGGATATGTGAAGCAGTGATAAAAATTAGGTTAGGCCATTTTGACTTATTGAAACCTGTCATAATTAAATTTTCATTGGTACGTTTATGAATTCATAATCAATCCTTAATACCTTTGAAAATAAATCTATTCATTATTTACAAAAGAAATAAAAGCCATATTTTATTAAGATAGTTTAAATAAAAAGGTGGGTTAGTAAAAAATTTTTTGGTCAAAAACTCTGATACATATACGTTTATTTCGAGAGTTATTGTAAGTTAAATTAAAGCTACGAACTGAACAGCATAATTAAAATAAAAAAGGATAATTCATAGATATAATTTTTTACAAAAGTCAAAAATTTAAAAAGAAATTCAAAATTATTTACTAAGCATTAATAAACAAAAGTATAATAAAAAGTATGAGCTTATGATCTCTTAGAATTAATGATAAGTTATATTTATCATTTTTTAAAATCAATGGTATAAAATTAAAAAATTTAGTCGTACCAACTTCACGTAACTTCCGAGAAATGATGCAGCTGAAATGGTCAAAAAGTTGGGTATAATATACAACACATAATAATATATTTTAAAATTAACTGGAAAAAATTCACGTTTAAATTTTCACATAAGTTGCCATTTTTGAATAAATTATTTGGGAAAGAACTTTAATTTATTTGTCGAAATACTTTTTAATCCAACTTGTGAAACTTTTAAAAGATATTAATTTGTTTCATATTAAGACTACCTTACAAGGTTTTTTTTCTTTTCCATGTAAAATTATTCGAATTACACAACGTGATTACTACAAGAAGTTATCATCCTTATTAAAAATACCGAATGAACTAATTTTTGTTTACTGTAATTAATCAACAAAATAATGATTTCACATTATATTATTCATATACCTGCAAATGTATAGTGAGAACTTAATCAATTTCATTTATTAATAAAATAACTTAAAAATTAGAAAAATTTAACACCAACAACCAAGAGACAACTAAAAATAGAAGCAATGCGTAGGGAGCGTAGTTTCTTGTTACCCTTGCTCATTTATGACACAACGTATTATAAACCAACATTTTGCATCCTTAGCCAATAACTTGAAAATTATAAAATGATAACTTTCAACCCTTTCAGCACCATTAAATTTCCTTTTTTAATTACAGTTTAGAATTTATTAACTCAATAATAACCTAATATAACGCAATAAATAAAATTAATATCAATAAAATTTGTGAATTCATTATACTGTGTTGGTATGGTAATCATTCAAACTGCAAAAGTTTATAAGAACATAACTCCATCAAATACATAGACCTGCCTCGCGAATTATATTGGATCGAAGGAATTTAAGTTAATACAAACAGTTATAAATAATATCATTGCACAAAAATCTTTTATTTTGAATATGAATGGACATATTTCTACCTGTTACTAATAAGAGAGATTTCTAATTAAAAAGCTACAGGCGGCTCCATCCTCAAAAAATTTCGGGAGTTAATCTTGATTGATTCAGAGCGACAATACACTTTTAAAGTAAAAAAATTTCTTTATTTATTTCATAAACAGTAGTTGAAGCTTTAATTGCTTTAAAATATTAAACAAAATCGTCAATAAGATGCGATAATCTTAGCAAAAATAAAAAACAGCTTCTATTTGATAATTTTTTACCTTAATAATAAATGATAATCTACACTACTTCATATAAAATTAACTGAAAATAATTAGAAATTCAAGAAATCAAATAAATTTTATAGAATAACCTATTGATTTAGAGAACATGAATTCATACTATATAATACTTTAAGACAAGGACAAATATTAACCCTAATTTTTAAAAAAATAAAATTAAGCCAATTTAAATTATTTTTGAAAAAAATATAACTTTACATTAATATATTATTGGCGAATTTACTACATCAAACATCAATTCGGTTTTTAACAACATGAATAATATTCTAAGACCGTGATATAAATAAAAATATTATTTCGATTTCATGACTAAAATCCACCGACCGTATCATATTTAACAAGCAAATAGGATTTATAAAAACAATTTAATAATACATTCATAGCTGTAAAATATAAGGTTAACTCAGTTATATCCCTCACATATCTAATAAGATAAAACGAAACTCTGAATACGCAAAAATGAGCTTTACATAAGACTAAAACGTTAAAGTATGAAATTATATTGATTAAATTAAGTCATTTTTCAATAAAAAACTAACAAAATATTATTTTTTATATATTACGAAATATTTCTACCTTTAAATCACTAATGATTTCTTATTTCCATTTTATGGGCCTTCAAAATGGCATCCTATAAATGAATTTATTTAATATCACTATTTTAAAGTCAATTATTTTATAGGGTTTCTCAGTTAAACTCAGCACTTTTGCAGTTAAACTCGTCACTTTTGCATTCAAACTCGGCACTTTTTCATGATACCATT
>LDMZ01060175.1:0-10949 GCA_001455285.1 Sphaeromyxa zaharoni
ACGAAAGAGTTATAAAAAAAAATTTAACCAGGCAACAGAAAACAAAAATGAGCCATAATTACATGTAATTTACAGGGATAAAAATCTAAAATATTTCCGGGTAACAGAATTCATCAATATTTATAATTTTCAGATTCCTTTGTTGCCCTTTGTTTTTAAAATATTTTACAAGTCTACCATAAAACACGAGTAACATGCATAGATTTCATCATACTCGCTAAAATTATAATGTGATTATAATTTAATATTTTTTCTATACTTTTCAAAAAACTATTGAACTATAGATAGCTACATATATGAGTATTTTGCTTGAACATATTGGTCGAACCACAACATCTTGGTAGTAGGTTAATTGAATGAATCCAAAATTAAAACGTAGATATTAACGAACCTGAATATTATAAAAATCAGATAAAATAGCATTTGGAAGAGATTAAAAATACGCTTCATTAATCGTATACAGAAGCATGCAAATTTTAAAAGCATGAATAATCTTGATTAAAACTAATTATAATGTCGCAGTCATAAAAGTGAATAGTTTCATCTATATATTCTAGAAAATAATCCATTAATGCATACGCATTTCTGTTTATAAAGTAAATTACAGCGTAATCCGTTTGTCAAATCCTGAAGTTTTTAAATTTATCATTTGATTACATACTAAAAGCAAAATTAAATTTGAATAACCTATTTTTAGCAGATAACTAGTTTTAATCTTTATTTAGTTAATTTTTTTGTTTAATTTGTAATATATTCTTATAATATATTTGAACAGTTGTCCTGTGTTATTTTGAGAATTTTTTCTTCATAGTTTTTATTCACATTATGTTGTAGCATATCTATGATATTTTTTTATGATATCCCATTCCATATTCATCGTTCTTATTGCATGGTATATGACCAGTAACAAAAATATGAAAAAAATAAGATGGAAAAAATGACTCGCTCTAAGTTTAATTATTTTTACATTGAAAAATGTAACTTATTTTAAGAACATGGCATTTTTACATTTGGAAGCGTGTTAAAATTGCAGAAATAGTAAGAATGAAATTATTGATAAGATATATGATTACCTTTTTTATATTTTACGCAATAATTTCCATTCTTAAGAATCTTAATACAAACAAAAAAAGTTCAAGTATTGAAATATACGATGGCTATCAAATTCCACAGCCTTTAGATCTCGAAAAACATTCTGGACTCGTAAATTATGAAAAAACAGAGCCACCTATAAACATTTTTTTAAGTGGATCATTCTATAGAAGTATCTTTTCCTACTCTACTGAAGATTTGTTACAAAAATGTCCAAATTTAAATTGCAGAGCCTCTATGGATATGGAAATTAAAAGCAATACTGTTCTATTCACTTATTTTACAGATTTGTATCTTGCAAAAAAATATGCATCAGAGTTTGACAACATAACCATTATAATAGCCACTTTGGTATTTAAATTTCTTACATATATTATATCTTAAGGAATCACCATTCATTGTGGACGAATCTACAATCGCAGGGTTCATTAAGAACGGATACCGTTGTTTAAGTGCCTCATATTTCCTGGATGCAACCTTTCCGACACCTTATGGAACCATGGTTAAGAGAGATTTACCTATACAGGTCAATCAGATAGGACTCAGAAAGAGATTTAACAGCAGAAAGAAGCGTGCAATTTGGGCCGTATCTAATTGTGAACGCTCTACTACAATAAGAATCGAATATTATAATGAACTAAAGAAATACTTTGGAATTGATGCATATGGCTCATGTTTTGGTAAAAGAATTTCTGATGACATTTTTATTAAGAAGCTCAAAGAAAATATGTTCTTGATTGCATTTGAAAATAGTCACTGCACCGATTATGTGACAGAAAAAGTATTTAGAGCTTACCAAAACGGTGTAATACCTATAGTATTGGGAAAGATGGATTATTCTCGTTTAATCCCTAAGGGATCTTACATTGATACCAAAGACTTTAGAAATCCATTAGAGCTTGGAAATTACTTAAAGAGTGTATCTGAATCATTTGAATTATACAAAGAATATTTTAAATGGGAGATGGATTATTATAACCAAACAGATATAAAAAATGAGTTCTGTGAAATATGCAAATACCTTAGACTCCATCCACGGGATCGAAAAAAAGAAAACTTACAATGTCAGAATTTGTATGATTCCAAGTCACGATGTAGTACTGCATCTAAACAAAGGGAAATATATATGAAATAGTAAGTGATAGATTGGATAAAAATAAGCGTATTTTTCTAATTTCAGTTTAAATAGTTTTGTTATATGTTTAGTCTGTACATCCATCAGAATCAAAACTTGAATTAACTGATAATTATTGTGGTATAACGTCCGCATAAATTTTTTAAACCAAAATTTCTATTATAATAATTCTTTTAATAAAGGCTGAACCTTATTCTAAAAGTGCAAAAAGTTTAAAAATTTGTACGCTTGCTATAACTTGATTAAAGGTGAAAAATATGTTCATCACATGTATTAATTAGACCATATGAAAAATAAGCCTAGATAGTTCAAAATCACTTTGTCATGTATTTAGTCGGTTCTAATTAGGAAGAATACAAATGAGAAAAACAGCGTTGGTCAAGTATATCGTATAGTGTTAGTAGTTGCGATTTTTTCTTAGTTATAAATAATCATCTTATTAACGAATAATTAACTCTAAAATTTTTGTAGAGAAAAGTGGACAACGAAAATATAAAACTATGATACGAACATGATGAAACATTTACTTAAAGTTAATAAATTAGCTTAAAATAAGTGAAAAATTGTTATGTTTAATTCTAAAAAGCTCATTTATAACATTTTTAAAATTCTAGATCGTTTTTTTATATTTAAGCTCATAAAGAAACAAGTGTGAACAATCAGGAACAATAAAAATTTTTAGTTGCAAAAATAAAGATTTAATAATTTCTGAAATTACAAAATTAACTTTAAATATAAGATCGGAAATATGTTCCATTAAATTTTTAAGTAATATATCGAATCTTGATCCATTATTGTGTGTACGAATTATAATATATTAAAATAAATTTTGTTGGTTTAAATACCTTAAGACAAGAGGAAACATCAGATATAATTCGCTCATAATTAATACTAGAAGAGGTTATTCAACAAAGAAAATAATGTGTATAATTTTGGGATTTTATACAGCCTTTATCATGATAAGTTATATACTTTGTTAGGTTGATGAAGAAAGGGTTAAATTATTTTTAATAGGTTTAGACGAAAAAATCTCACAGAAATATATGTAATAATATTTATCTCACTATCTAATATATTCAACAGAATCTGTCCTTAACCCATTCGTGAAAAATGTGAATCATCATTCAGATATACATTGTTTTAAAGTGAGTTTTAACATGTAACCAAGTGTGGACGATTTCCTAATCGAGACAAAATAGATAAATTTATTAAATACTTTACATTTTGAAGACATTGCACATATATCAAATAATATAAAACAGATAATATCTATCAAATTTTAAACGGAAATAGAAATTTATGCAAGGAGGTATATACTTCACGACAAATGATTAATAATATGTTACATTTTATGTAACATGATTAGTTATCTGAGAAGAAAAAGTGCATTATTTATCAGTATAAAAACAAAAAAAATAACACGTAGAACTAAGAATAAACATACCAAGTTTCCATATCTTATGCACCTTATTTAAAATTTGTTAGAGATTGAGTTTGGAAGATCTGTATGACGATATTGATTCTAAATATTTACCTTGAACTAATTGCTAAATTTAGTGAATATATATAGCACTTCATACTCCCACTATCTAAAACATTAAAATATAACGTTGGCTATGTTGATAAATGTTATCAAGTCATTATCCCAGTGGCAATTGACGTTCAGTGCACTTTATTTGGTTCCTGTATGTGAAATCAACAAAATCAACACTTTTAATGATCTAGATATTACCTCATGTTTCTTAGATACTGAAAAATATATAGTTTAGATGAATAATGAAGTGCATAGGTTACCATTAGGAGCGAATATATTGCTTATTCCCATGATTGTTGTTTGATTGAGTACAAGTTTAATTTTATAAAATGGATTGATCATTCACCAAAATATGTTAAAATATTATTCACATATAATTGAATCTCAGTTTTTGCATTGAAAGTAAAAAAAAGTGTGAAATAATTAAAATTTATAGAAAAAAATATTCTTCAAACCATAAAAAACTGATAAATGTTGGGAAAATAGCAATATCATGATTAATAAGTATGACCTTAGAATAGACAAAATTTTGAAAAAAAGTTTTACGAAATTTATTCAGAAGTAATCATTTGTAATCGCCATGATCAAGAGTGAATTTCTTCTCAACAAGCACATATATCAACTTGTTAAATCTATTAAATTGTAGTGCTCTAAAATGAAGTATAATTATTTAACCAATGATATCAAATTTCAAATAATCTAAAAAAGAAATTATTTTTACTTAGAATAAAAAAATAATTATTCATATATTTATTTTATTAAATTGTATTGGAGAATCTGTTCTTTTTATTTTTGCTATGAAAGATAATGCTAGATGCATGCACAGTGAAAATATTTTAAAAAACATTAAAAAAAGCGATGACAATAAACCAAGATGTTGTAATAAAATTTTCTAAAAAATTCATTTTAACAAGACTTAGGCCACCGACCAGCTTTAGTTTTGGTTGATAAAACCAAGCCAAATATATTCTGTTCGAAATAACTGATAAGGTGGATAATAAATACCACTTTCGCCATAAAACCGAAACTTTGTTTAAAAACTTAGGAAAAAAATAGTTCATTAACCATTTGACTATTAGTATATCAGATGGAGAAACTAATAATCGTAAAGAAATACGCAGAATTTTTCTTCGGAATAGTCAAATAAGTGATACCATTTACCAGGCCTAAAGTTAAAAAAGTCCCATATATTCTTATCGCTTGCAAAATAAGAACGAATTTAACAAAATCTACTTTCCTATGTTTACTCCCTACAATATCTACATTATGTAAATTAAAATTATCAAGATATAATTATCAGTAATTTATTACAACCTCAGATTATTAAATTTCACATTTAAGGCTGTGTAGCCTACAGTGACAATTTTAATGATCTAATTTTTACATAGTTCAAATACATCAGTTTTCAAATATTTGGGAATAAAATTTGATTTTAGGCGCTTAAGCTCAAAATTACAAAGAAGTAAATAAGCACATGCAACTTAATTCCCTAGTTAAAAATTAATTAAACTTAACAAAATTTATGTTTTTTAACTCAACTAGTTTGTAGACCTGTGGGATGAAAGTGTTTCGTTGATAATTTGAAAAGACGAAATTCCGCAATCGAAATTTAGACCGTATTCATTTTTATTTTAATGTTACAGAAACAACCATAAGTAAAAGAACAAAATATAAAAGCATAAAACTTAAATTCTTTTTAATGATACTACAGATGTTTTCAACAACTTTAAAAAAATGTACAGCAAGTACTTTAATATTATACATATGGGTTTAATTAAGTCTTCCGCAAATCAATCTTAAGAACGGATTGAATAATGAATATATATATATATCGGTATTACGAAAATCATCTTTACAAACCAAAAAATTAAATAAAATTTCCATGTACCGGCCAAGAAATTAACAGTATTTTTTAATCTTCTAATTATATTTAATTTTGTTAGATGATGTTTTTTCATAACAGAAAAGACAAAAAAATTCAGATTATTCATTCTATACTGGATTGGATATTAAAATCAACCTCAAACAGGAATTCTCATACGATTTTTCAGGCAAATACGGAAAGGAAACCAAAAGGCGAAAAGGGAATTTATTAATGAATACTTCAATATTTTTCTAAAGTAAATACTGAAATTGATAATATTATATAAAAAGGTTATATTAAATTTTTTTGATAGGAATTCAGATGACTTTCAAAAATATAAAATATTGCAAAACTTTAACAGTTTTCTTTTCATAAATATTGGTTTATTAACATGCTGAAATTAATGAACATATTGACTATGGCGAAAAGAATGGAAAAAATATATTTGGTTTATATTGTCTTGATATATATAATAATTTCAGGTTTTTCATTCTATTTAGATGTATTAAAACAAATTTTGACTCTAGTTAGCGATCTTCGAGTGTTGAAAGTTATTAACAATTTTCAAGTCAACAAATTTTCAGGGAAAATGTTTATAACATCCAAAGAACCTTTTAGGGTACTATTCAAAGTTAAATTAAAAGTTATTGAATTCGTATTTGTACAGTAAGAAATTGGTATTGGACACTTTTTAACGATTTCATTGCTTTAACAAATAGTGTAATAATATATACCTATAGAGATTTCATTCTTAAAATTATTTTTAAATTTAAGGTTTAATGGTATCTAAAAATAAAAAACTGGGTATATTCAATAACAAATTTGCTCTTACAATTGCTGACGAATAGAAAGTTTTAAATAAATTTAGCCGAATTAATTATCATTAAACTAGGCGTAAAATAACTTTTTACTTGAAGTGAGGGCTGGAAAAGTTCGAAACACATCAGAAAGTGTAATTTTAGTGATACAAACATGAAATATATACATTATCTCAAATTTGCTGAAACCGTTATTTTTGATTAATATTGATGATAATTTCATTTTATTGTATAGTACAGAGAGAGCAACAATATATGTGAAAATTTATCTAGAAATATGTTTATGGGTAGTAAAAAATTTTTTGGATATGATTATCACAGGTAAACACTCGATATATTTAAAACAACGATTTGAGAAAAAATATTATCTAAAAGAAGTCATGTTGGAATAAACCAAACGGTAAGATTTTAAACTTAGAGAGCTAATAATATTAATGAAGGTGACAGCAAGAGTGAACAGATGATTAGACTACATATATGTTGAATGGTATCATCGTCAAGAGTTTGAAGGAATGTATTATGTGATTCTACAATTACGTTTAATAAAATCCTAACATCAATATACATCGACATATAATTTTCCGAATATTGTATATTACATCTACTCAAGAAATATAGGGTCTATGGATTAAAAAACATCATGGATATACGGATGTATCTGAATTTACTTAGTCAATAGTTCTTATATGCAGAAACTGATATAGGTTAGCAATGATTGGTAGAGTACTTATAAGGCAAGTTTTAAACTGAAATAAATATAAAGGGGAGCTGTAATACTTAAACTCGAACTTATTAGCAATATAAATACAGTAAAGTCTGTCCTAACCGCCATATTCGGGGAACGGAGAAAAAATGGTGGTTAGGGAAAATAGCGGTTAGGAAAGCTGGCGGTTGAGACAGACTTTACTGTATAGCTTAGGGGATATTTTTTGGTCGTCAACACAACTAGAACCATTCCAAAAAGGATGACAACAAACATTCACATGTTGCCTATTCATATCGATCCAAATAGGTAATAAATCAATCTCTGGATTTAATTTTAGATTATCTCCAAATAACTTACAATAATTTGAAAAAAAAGTGTTAAATACTGAAGGCATCAACGTTCCTGTATTATGATATTCAATAATCACAGCACATATAATTTGAATAAGTATTCGTATCCGTTTTGTCTGTATACTACCGCTCATTGAAGCTGTCATTTTAGTTTTCACGAAATTCAACAAAATGAATATATTTTTGCTCTATATCTCATATAATAGCAAGTAATCCTACTCATTTTCACCTAATTGTAAAAATTATTTGTTCTCTCATTGTTCAAATATAGGTTCAACAGAGAACGGTACATTTTGATTTCCCAGAGTATTATGCAAAGCATATAAATGGAATAAGATAGCCAATATATCATTTAGGTTGACCTTACTTATTGGGAGGACTATTAACGAAAATTTGATTTAGCTGTTTCAAAAAGTTTAGCTTGGTAAAATATGCTTAAATAACTTTTTGTATTAACAATGATAGTACACCAAAATATCCGTTAGTTAAATACATTTATATTTGATTAATAGTAGTCGCATGGTAGAAAAGTAGTTGTTGAACCCTATATATTCTAGAATAACATTAATTAAAAATGATAGGAATGTTAGGGGGACTGAGAAAAAGGTAGAGTGTTTTTTTAATAATGAAATTAAGAAATACATATTCGCAATATGACCATAATACCAGTTCAAAAGGAATACGATAATAATAATTTTTCAGAAACAATGTTGTTAATAAATGTTGAGAAAAAAATTATACTAATTAACTAATGATAAGAAATATTCAAATATAGCAACAACAGGACTAACTTTTTGAGTGAAATAATATAAATAAATAATTATTTAGGGAATATCATACGGAGGAAGCCAATAAACTTAGAGATATTACTAGGTTCTTTGACAGGCCAGCTATAAATTAGAAAATTTAAAAAAATTCAGTACCATCGAACTTCTATTTTGTGCTAGACTTTAGAAAAAATAATACAAAAAAAAACTTTCTTCATATATTCATTACGATGGAGTCGATTTAACATAGAGTGAAATTCAGCTAATTTCTAAATTTATAAAAAAATATTTGAGCCAATTAAAGAAGAATCTACCTTCTCGTCCTTAACTGCTGAAAGCTCTTTTAAAAGATGGTCCTTATAATCAAACTGGGGTTTCACCAATTTAGAACGAAGACGTATCTCTATTGGTTCATGGACAATATAGCGGAACAAATTATTCGGCCTTTGTTTTTCAGACACTTCGTCATGAGAGGGCCAACCGTTAATAATATTTAAACACTCCAATTTTGACATTTAACAGTGTTGTAATCGGCGTAGTAACGGAAAGGAACGATTAGGCATATGACTTATATTATTAGAGAATTTGTATCACTTTTTAATTTCCTGAACAGTATTTGAGTTAAAGGAAATGTGTATGAGGTCGTATATGGAGCATATATGCTGGCTTGTCCTATCTCATGTCCACTGTATATATCTCGCATACTTTTTGCTTCAATGCATGTGATATACCCCCTTATTCGTTATCAATATTATTCAAAATATGTTACGCATTTTTTCACACATTATAAGATATCTAAATTTTCTGTTGCAGATGTTACTTGCCCTTGTTTCGGATACACTTAATGGAATGAATCATATTTATAGATACCAAGGGTAAAGTTATAATCAGATTTTTTAAAGGGAGGCATATAAATTTTGAGTTTCCTGCAGTTTTTGCCATGGAATTACACTCGAAGTCTAAAAGTATATATTTTCTGTTTTCGGTGGAAATTCTACTCTAACATTGATTCCATGGATAAATCTGGTTATGAAAATTTGTCATTTCGAATTCCGGAGTTTTTTATAAATGTTCAAATCCACAAGGAATATTACAACATTAAATTTACTGCTTATGTATTCAGCTGTATAAAGAGGGCACCCGCCTATAGTATTACTAATTATGGTTGAAATGGTGTCGGATGAGACAGCTTGGTAATATATGGTGACTCAATGGTAAATATGTTTAAAAATATGTTATCTATGCCTAAGTACATGGTACTAAATACCTGGATAAATATACATTCTTGCTTGTTTACATCAATTCTAATTTTATTAAAAACACATTGTAGATTTCAGTAAAAAGTGATTTGTATATCGGCAAGGCTTCCATAGACAATTCTTTACAAATAGAATGAGTATTTTGTATCATATTGTCCGTAGGATAGTTCCGTATTCATTGGTCTGCATCAAAATTATTCTAAATTTATATTTATTCATTCATAAATATTTGTATTTTGTTGGAATGTATGTGAGAAAAACGTATAGATGGTTTTAAAGCAATTTAACCGCAATGCTGAAAAATAACTGAAACAAAATTATTTCAAAGTATGGTACTACAGTTTAGGTAAAAAATATGTATGGAAGCTTCAATAATAAGTGTGTCAAGAACTTATCCGAATCACAAAAATATTCACGACCTATCTTTTTAATTTAGATTGTAGAAGCTTTAGGTTGGTATAGGTCGTATCAATATAAAATATATAATTTCAATATTATGTGTCGTGCAAATATAACCTCCGCATATGCGGGCTGCTGGGAAGGACGGAAAGTTTTCTAAAACTTAGCACGTTAGTGTATTTTAGAATTTATAGTTTTTATTGTATGGACCATTTTGAACCAATGACATTGATCTCGAAATCCAGTTCAAGGTTCGTGTTCACCACCTTCCTAAAAACAGAAAGGTGCCCACCCTCCCGAGGTACCTCATTATGCAAGCCTAAAAACTATACCCTTCAGCATGCGATATTTTAAAAATGATAAGTAGGGCTACTATGAATTTTTTGATAAAACTTAATTCAGAAAATTTTTTTTTAATTTCTTTAGTAGCAGCTGAGAGAAACTATTTTAAACCGGAAAGACATACTCGTAGGTTAAATTCGATGCTAGCTTATTCCCCGAAAACAATGATAGAGTATCATAAAAATATAGATCCAATTGGTAGCGTGTTATTTCCTTTCATTGTTCTTTATCGCATACATTGACATTATATTAATAAAAATAAAATACTTTTTACACTATAGGCAAATATTTATCTGTATCGGAATAAAAAATTTTGTCGTATCGTGTTAATAGATTTGTGTTCAATGGTGAGGTGGAATAAAGTTATCTTTTATATAGTAAAATTTTACAAAAATGGCATAGTTCAAAATAATCATACATTTTTCAATTTTTTTATTACGTAGTGTTTACTTCAACTAATCTATTTATCCGTCTGATTTTGTTCTGCAAAGCATAGTAACAATTGTATACAAAATAGCCTTTACAATGTAAATTTGAGTGATCTACTATAAATAAGAATCATACTGAGGTAACCTCTCGGCCATGGAATCCCGAGGTGGTCATACGTATGGATATTTTTTCTTAAGTCTCTGTCCTCCAATTTGACCTTTCTGGTTTTGCATGATAAATCAATATATATATAT
>LDMZ01060176.1:0-10746 GCA_001455285.1 Sphaeromyxa zaharoni
TCCCGTGTGTTTTGGTGATTTTGATTACTATTCATAGGGGTAAAAATTTTAGTCGTTATTGATCGACAAATGCCGTTATTGATCGAAAAACCCTATATTATCCGGTCATATGAACAGGCATAGATGTGTGTATTGGGCTGATCAAAGCTTTAATTTAGTTTCAAAATTCAATTTAACCAGCCTGATGTTTGTTAAAATAGTTCCGCTGGTGCTAAGCCACACCCTACAAAACCGAACATCAGTGATTAGATATACATAGATATTTTTATTCTCACAAAGTTACACTTCTTTAATCCAATCTCATTGATTCCTAAATGTCTCCACCCTCAAAAGTGTTAGAGTGTAGAATGCATTACCTACCAGAGGTAGAAATATTAGAGATTTTCTGATGGAGTGTTAAAATGAAGAGAAATGTTTTGTTAAGAGTTAGTTTCACGAATTCGAACCAAATCTTAATTTGATGAGTATCTCTTTTAGGAAGTTGAATTACTTCAACGTTATGCGTTCAAAGTTTCAGATCATACGAATGAATTCTTTCTACTGTGTTGATTTGGAAGAAGAGACAGCCCTGAACGACGACCACACTATCCTAGCCTGGCTTCAATGGATTTCCTCTTTGGAGGAGGGATGTAATGTATGATTTTAAATAATAAATAACTCTTAAATTTACTACCTCGTTCCGTGTCTAAGGCCTGCAATATTCTAAAGGTGATTGTAAAAAATAAAGCATATGAGAAAATCTCAAACAATCTAATGAATTAAAAGAATAAATTCATGATTTTTGAAAGAAATTGATTAAAATTGAAATTCGTGCCACATTGTATCTCATAGTGTTTTAAATCGGTGTGAGGAATATTGCAATGCAGTTAGAAAATATTTTGATCACCTAAGGTAAGACAGCTAGTCTAAGTTTAGCTTAGGGTTCTTAAAATTCAAAGGTGCCTATATTAAACAATGAACCTATTTTTGGACCATGATTTATATACCTTCAAACCCATAAGAAAATTTGTGTACAATTATGCAAAGATCTTATCTTGATTTCTTACTGGTAACGTTTAGTAGAAGTGATGATTTCTTACCAAAAATTTTATCTACCCGTATTTATTTATTTATAATAAATCAATTTAGAATTGGCCGCAATTTATCCTACATGATTTGTTGATGGTCGATGTAACCGATCTAATCGATGATACTGATTTGGAGGGATTATCGAAAGATTCTCCCACAAAATCTGCGGAAACGCAAATAACTCTGTGCTTGAGGAACTCACCACTGATGAAGAGATCACTAGGGAAAATTAAAGTATATTCGCGACATCTAAGCGATTATGGAAATGATACGAAAAGTAACCAAGGAGAAACTTAGATTTACTGAACTAAGATGACATCATCATTTCACTATAATTTTCTATGTTACCGTTATAAAAACGCACAAGCTTAGTGATAATGTTAAAATACGATGAGATACTTGTAAAAGGTATATAATATAGTTAAGCAAACATCTATAACTAGAATCAAAAGCGGCTGTATATCCGGAGGCTAACGCCCTTTCTTTTGTATTTGATCCGAAGCTGTCCGAAAATCACCGTCCAACAGATAAAATTAATTTTTTTTTCTATTTTACTACGGTGAATATAAGTTTTAACTCAGAGTGATGTTAAGATTAATTGACTGGTGCTGCGCTTTACTTAATATTAACGAATATAAACGCATATATATAAGATAGTTAGCGAGTAGTTTTTACACTTTCTGATAGAGATTGTTTTGCAATACAACGTCTAGAAACTCAAAAAGTGAGTTTATAATTTCGATCATTGAATATTCTGAAAGTGAATTTTTAATAATATTAAACTGTTTGAAATTTGTTTAGTGATTCGATAATGTTCAGGTATGCTCTGGATCAAGATTGGTTTAAATGGTTGAAGTATATAACAACGTCGCTGAAGTAGGTATTTCATGCACTTCTTGGTTGCACGCACATGCGGTATTCTAAATGAGTATAAAAACCTGCCAACTGCATTTCCAAAAAAATCTAGATAAAATCAGCCACCAGATGCGTTTCAATCTCTTTTATAATTGCCTTTATACATTCCCACAAAAAATGTGTATAAAAATTTGTACCTTTGTGTCTCTGTTGTCATATATGCATGTATAATAAATAAACTTCCCAAGTTTGTTTATTTTACTTGGTACAGACATGGATAAAAAGATGCGGCTGTTTAACGATGGATTGCCCATGACCGAATAAAAAATTTAAATTATTTTTTTTCATTTTGTTAGAAAATAATACTGTTTTTTTATGTATTTATAATTTAATTCGGTATTTTTGTGATGCACACTCGTAATAGTTAGTGACGATGAGCCTGATTCCTACAATTAAATAAATAATTGAATGTATTCATTTTTTTATATTTTTAAGTATATTACAGGCACCAGTTAGTAACTGTAGGCAAAGAATTTGCATTAATTGAATTTTTCTATGGCTTACACTGTTAAATAATGTTTTTCTTGTTTTTAACTAACGGGCATTATCTTTTAAAATAGTAGTTCACATCGGTTCTAACCTCGTTAAACCTCCCTCTCTGACGCTACTAAAAACTCTTGACGTATGAATTAAAATCTGATTCCTACATTAAAAAAATGAATTGCGTGTAGTAATGAAAACCACAAACCATTAGAGATCCAAACAAGTTTGTATGATCCTACATTAGCTGAATGCACAAAATAATTTTGATAACATTAATTTTATTTACTTCACATATTTTCATATAAAAAGTGTACGATTTTAATTTAAATGAATTAGTATAATATTGAACTAAAAAAACTCTTTAAACGTTGAAATTATATATAAATTGAAAGAATCAGTGATATACGGAATAGTAACAATTATGGTAATCTAAATGATATTTGAACAATCCTAAATATTTTGTGAAATCTTTTAGTAAAGAAAAAACCGAAACAAAAATTTTCGGAATTACTGTACTTAAAAACTATCTACAAATAAGTGTTTTCTATAGTTAAAAGAACAATAAGGAAATATGTAATGAGTTTTCTAGTAAATTTTTACTTCCAGTATATGAGAACATTACTTTATCAAATTTTTGAATAATATACTCATTTGTAAGATGAAAAAAATTTCTTACTAATTTTAATTAACAAAATATATTTTATTGGTTTTGTGTCCCCACGTGTAATTCATATTCCTTCAAATATTAAAAAAAATATTTAAATCAAAATGTGAGCATCGATTTTTTGCTTAATTGTGATAAAACGTAATATTAGTGAAAATAATGGGACTTGTACAGGACGGGAATATACTAATTTTGTAATTTTAGGTTCAAATCAGTGGTTAATTTCATCATTTTACCATCAGAATTCTGTTTAAGCTGTTTCTTAGTCATAACAACAACTATGATCGGAAATTATTGCTTGCTTAGGTAATTTGAGGCAAGTAAAAAAATAGGATCGATGGTTAAATCATGATTTGGGTCACCAGAAATTCAAAGTCCTGTCTCGTTGAATAATTGTATTTTAAAAAAAATTTTAAAGCAATCGAATAATTTTATCCAGAAATGTATTATATATGTATATATTTTCTAAAATTATTCGCCAAAGTATTACCCCTTCGTGTCTTATTGTAGTCAACAAATTTATGAAACAAAAAATTTCAAAATTGTTCTGGGTGTTTTGTTTAAAGTAATTTTTTATTAATCCTCTGTATCAATTTGAAACCATATTTTTTTCTTAGCTATGGAGGAAAAAACCTTTACCTGCTCCTTATGTCTTTGGAGGCGATTTAGTAAGTTGGGACTTACCTCCAGCCCGCTTTTGCGTCGGGTTAGGTGCCAGTCATAGCCTCCCAGGGTGTTTGACAGGCAGTGAGGGGTTTTCACCCACTAAAACAACCCCCATTACCTACCCTTGTACTAGGACTACGCTACCTGATTCGGCCTTCGTTCTCTGAATTTGAAACCATATACTTCCATTTTTTCAGAATCCTTAACTCTTGAATCCACACGATACACAAGTCATAAAAATTTATCGGCCTTTTTACCCAATATTGAATCAAGAATCCTTATGGGAAATTTCATTAAATGATTCTGTTCTTTAATAAATTATTATATTTCAATTTTAGCTCCGCAGTGTCGAACTTTGTACAAGATAAATATGTTCAAATTTTTTTATTACACACTATTTATTTGTCAGAGGAATATAAAAATAATTTCTCTTGATAAAATTAAACCTGTTTTCATAACACCTACAACGAAAATCTTTTCACAGCTCTTTTCGAAGAAGATCAATATACTCTTACTGCCTTAATCCAGTTTTCATATATTTGCACTATATAAAAATTTCCTTCTATTCAAAGAATTGTACTACCCAAATTTTTAGCGGGCGTCTCACATGGATTGATTTCTTCTAACAAATTTCCGTACATTTGAGGCAGTCTTCCATACTTGATATGAAAAGCAAAAATTGATAGAGTTTGATCCTCATGAGGTTTCCGGCTTCCTCCCAGTGTCGTGTCCGCTTCTCTTTCCTAGAAATTCATAGAATAAATATTAATTGGTATATGATATAAAAAATAACAAGAACTAAAAATAGCGTGGTTCCTATCCCCCTTCTCCAAATTTTTCGTTTTCCTCCGAAGTGTGCACGACACAACTATTTACAATTTTCGAAAATTCATTTAAAAAAATATAAATATATCCATAATATAAATTAATATGACTTAAATATCAATTAAAAACTTGTATTTAAATTTTCTGCAGTTAGTTGGTTTTCATCGCTTATCATCGTTAAGCCTTCCTTGAAATGATTCCTCTCGATAATATAATAAAAAAATGTTAATTCTGAAATCCGTTTATTGCAGTCAAAAAATTCTCATTTTATAATAGTCATTATAGACATTTTTTAATAATATCAATGGTTCTTGAGTTATAAGAAAATAATTGGAAAAAGTAAAAATATCATTTTGTTGTTTTAATCCATGAAAAATTTCGGTATTTGAATGATAAAAACATTACAGATCATAATAACATATGGTAGGATATGAAAAACCTGAACTTTCTTAAGTCGAAAGATGAATACATTAATTTTTGTTATACATAAAGATCTTCACTTTTAATACAATTATATAAAGTATTAACATGAAAAAAAAATTACTACCAAGATCATTTTAAAAACAGAGAACTTTAGAAATAACCATCCCTTGATATAAAATTGATAATTCTGCCACTAAAAACATATTCAGCACTTAAGTTTCCAAATTTTTATCTTTCCTAATTGAATTCGATACTTAAATATGTAACAAATTTTATACCCAAGTTTTTTTCATATTAATATTTTCTGTATTTTTTAAACTGAAACATTTAAGGATCGATCGAATCATATGCTTACTATTTCTTATCAATAATAAAACAACAACAACAACAACAAAAAACTTCATTGACCGTTGATTTTTAATAGAAAACAAATGAATTCACTGTTTTTTATCTGAATTTCGACCAATACTAAATGTACTTACGAAACAGTAATAGAAACTGTCAATAAAATATAATATTTACATTACTGATACGCTTATATAAGAAAAATGTCTAACAAACTTTGCAACCACCACTAAAGGGCCAGATTTAACATTTGATGCAAGTTCTATCAAAAATGTTATATTAAAATTCATTTAGTTAAGCTTTTAAAAGGTTATTGCAAAAAAATTCAAGAAATCATTGATCCTTATTATACTGTAGAACGAAATAAAAATTATTTTATTTTATTTTTATCTCTCGCTATAATTTTAAACATTTAAGTAAATTTCTTTCGGTTCGCTAATCTGTAAATATTGTAAAGGGACATTACACTTTGAATAAACCTCTTTTATTTTTTTCATTATATACAAAACCTACAAGCATAATTTTGTTCCAAATAATTTGGCTAATGAGAGTTTGATGAAGGGATAATATAACAGTTTATATTTTTACTTGATCGGAAAGCAAATATTATCTAAATAAATTGTTTAATAATTTTAATTCCTTATACTTAAGTATTTGCCGAATTCAAAGATGATGCTTATTAATAGTTGTATTAACCGTTATTTTTATTAATTTATAGCTGCTGATGCTTCTTCTGAGTATAAAAAATCACAGGAAGAAATAAAAAAGATTTTAAAATATGTAAAGCTTTTCGATAAAGAAGGTTTTAAGTGAT
The DNA here is from genome assembly GCA_001455285.1 of Sphaeromyxa zaharoni. Classification (NCBI taxonomy): domain Eukaryota; kingdom Metazoa; phylum Cnidaria; class Myxozoa; order Bivalvulida; family Sphaeromyxidae; genus Sphaeromyxa; species Sphaeromyxa zaharoni. Next base: position 6,204 of record LDMZ01060176.1, read on the forward strand.
AAATTTTCTATACAAATTAAGTTATAAAACTAGAACAATTGCAGTCAGATCCTGAGAATTTTGAAAATATTGAGGCAAATATGTTCGTTTTCTTCATATAAAACTGATTTGATATAGTAAAATGTGTAGAAGCAATCTAGTAAAATTTCAATCCAAAATAAAATCCTACGAGACGTCTATTAGCAAACAAAGATATCCAAATGCGGATGAAAAAGTTTTTGGGTAACTGATCTCTAATATTATTAAGAAAGATATTTATTCAAAGTTAGATGAAATCATGAACAAGTTCGGAACTCATTCCATACCTTTAGCTTCCAAATCTCTTAATGTTATTTAAAATAATTTTTCTCACTAACTAGAAACTGAAGGAAGGTGAGCTGGATAGAGAAATTCTGCAAGATGAAACCAAGGTAATATTATGATCAAAGTGAAAATTTTTTTTAGAATATAGATATTGATGAACAATCATCGTAAATTGTCAAAATATTTGTATGTAATTTTGAATTTAGTGTTACTGAACCTAAGGAACAGTTACCGATTCCAAATATCTCACACGATACAAATCAAGTATCAATCTCAGCACCATTAAAAAAGAAAGTGTATTCAACAGGTTTATCCAAGGAATTCCTTGCAAAAATGGCGGTAGAAAGTAATAATTGTACTAATAATATAGAACCAATTTTCTGCAATGAATGAAGTTGTTGGGCAGGCAAGTAAAGAAGCAAAAAGGGGTGGAAAATCTTTGAGTGATGTCAATTGATATTATAATAATAGCTCTCTAGAAAAAATTAATAAAGACTTAACCCGCACCACAAGATATGCTGAAAAAATGTCTGATGGAATAGAAAATCTTCGTAACGCTAGAAGGGTAGGATTCAATATTAAAAGTGTTATTATTTCAGAGGCGCAACGCTGCTATAAATGAAAATAGTTTTTTCGGCTTTGATACATCCTTACTTAATAGATGGTGTTGGTTTTGTCCTGGATGTAATAGATATATAGTAATAGTCATCTTGATAATTTTATTTGCCGCCGTATATCACCTCAAATCCTATATTGAAAAGCTATTTATAAAATAATTATTTTTATTTTAGTTGAAAAAATGCTAATTTTAGCTTAAGTAGAATATTTAATCATATATAATTATTTGTTTATATATTAAGGCGTTCTTGTTTTGCATGTATTTATTTTAAAAAATCTATGTTGAACAGAATAAATTTTCAAAAAATGTAGTTTTATGAAGAATAATTAGTACATAAAAAATATTTTTCTTTAAGAATTTTGTAAAGAACCTTTATAATTTAATGCTACTTGAACAAATTTCATTTAGAGATTACTGGTACGTAAAATTTTAAAACACTAACACTTTAAATTTGAGGTTTTAAGAAATATTTCTTGTTTTGTTAAATTTATTTTGTAGTGTTTTGATAGAATCAAGAAATATATACATATTTAAATATTTTTAAATATGTGTTGCAGATATAAACATTTGTATTAACCTGTTTCGAGAAAAAATTACTAGATATTGTAATGTCTTACATTGGCGAAACCGGTCCGGTTAACGTATGGGGACGTGGGTATTTGGGAACTAGGGTTCCCGAATATCCAATGCGAGGGGCCTACCAAACCTTGATCTAACATCTCTATTAACGCTAACAAAAAAGGTAAATCTTAATAAAATATCAATGTGCCTGACACATAGGAAACTTCCAATAATATTCGTAATGTCCCCGCTTCGTTGCATTTTTAACATGCTATTTGTCGAGGTATTCCGACATTATGCGGTTCCCTCGATCAGATTATTAATATCGTTAGCAGCGCGGTGCTAACGATAATATGTTTAAGTGATTTTATAACCAGAAAATATAGTATACTAATAAGGGTTTTAGAAAATTGAATAAATCATCTTCTAATAATAATGTTACAATACTTTGAACATCTACATGATTTCTTATCTAAAAAAGATTAAAGGTAAGTAAAAATTAAAATAATGATAAGGAGTTGTGTTTTTAGATCAATAGGAGATAATTAATTAATTATATATATAAAAAAAAATAATCCGTAGAATGAACTGTTGCACTTAATATGGTTTTTTAAAGTTTAATTATGGAGTTTTAGATTAAAAATAAATTCTGTCTATCTGCTAAAAATTACTATTGTCCATTAACCTCAGGACCAGTATGACTATTTATTATCAATTAAGCAATATTTAGTATGAAAAATTGTTTTAAAATACTTGTTAAAATGATTTTTTTGAATTTTTTATACGCTTTATAAGTTTTAACGATTCATAAATAGGTTTTATTATTTAGAAATCATAGTGATATTATAGGCTCATTTTTATTACCTCAATAATTATAAATCTGTAAAGCATAAATGTTCAGAAGCATTTCTAGTCTTGGTTAGATAATAAGTAGAACGCTTTTTATATAACTAATTTTTGTCAATGGGTATCTCAGAATAAACTACATGGTCATTCAAATAGCTGTAACATAAAAAAATAATGATTTGCAAGATGATTTTGTTGAATTATTGTGTCAATTTTATAATTTTTTTATTCTAAATCTATTACCGGTTTAATTTTTCCATTCCCTTAATAGCATGTTCCTGTTAATTTATTAATATATATTTTAAAACATAAATTAAATAAATAAAATTTTTATTATCTTATAAACCCAATTTAAAAATTAATTGTTATAAATTTTATGCTGTGTTTTATTTTATCATTAAATTTCGAAGTTACATTGATTGCATTTTATTAATGTAAAAAAAACCCTTAATAATATTTTTACAAATGTCTAGCACTAAACGAAATTATTTCAATTTAATTATCGAAAAAAAATTATTTTAACTAGATCTATCAAAAAAAAAGTTTTCTTATTAAAACCTGCATAAAATTTTTTGTGTGATTGATAAAGCTCCTTATGTCTTCTATAGTAATAAAATATTGAGATCCTTTAATAGCATTTAACAAATTCATTAATATTCTTTGGCTCCCATCTTCTCATTATTGATTAGGAGTTGCTAAAAACTTTTTTGAAAGGGTTAAGAAAAAGACAATAGAGTGTACCTTTCGTGTCCGTGGGTTTTAAAAAGCCTCCTGATTATCTTAGATTAACCTTAAATGTACGTTGTTCATAAGAAATCCGCATGATTATATTACATAAATATCCATTTTTTCAAATAGGATATACCAGGTATTCTCCAGAATTATCTTTATTTTCCGCTAGATCTTGGGTTCAGTAAGATATCAATTCTTGCCGACATATGCAACAAGTAACTTTTATCATTCTATGTAACTGAAAAACAGTTTTGTCGGTGTAACGTTCAAAGTTGTCCTACCGTATTTACAGCTCATTGAAACATTAATTCCATTTTTATCTCCATAGAGGATTAATCTATTTCCGATTGTTCAAACCCACAAGACTGAAACACCTATTCCTTTTCGGTAGTTGTTCCACCTTCAAAATTAATTCATATGTTTTAAGATCGTCTTCTTCTAAAACTATATAACAATTCCTTGGTTATTTTGAGGATAATATTCTCCAAAACATCTACACCATGACGTCACAATACTTTTAATTTTGAATCTCGAAGCCGTATTAGTGGTCATCTTCAAATTCGTCCAAGATATTGGCTATTTTTTCAGTGAAATTTTCGTCAAATCTGGACCTCCTCTCGTCTTGTTTGTGGGATGTGGTGATTAGTTAATACTATAATCATGCGTAATATTTAATTAATTTGTTATTTTTTCTAGTTGAATGTAAGATCAGCAACCTTTCAAAGATTAATGAACACTATTTTATCCGATTTTAGTAATGCTTTTACATATTTTGACGACATATTTTTTATTTTCGAAACACTCAAGAACATAGAAAGCATTTAGATCATGTGTTACATAAATTAGATAAAAATGGCTTAGCTATAAATATGTCAAAATCTAAGTTTGCTTTATCTAAAGTTAATTATTTAGGTTTCTGCTGTATCTCGTAAGGAAATGCGGGGTGAATACCGAACGTGTCCGTTTTGCTCGTCCGGGTTCCCCAGATAGTCGTTTGCTACTATCCATCATGGATTGAATGTTCAAAAAGTATAAGTTCACAAAAGAAGATAACAGTAAGCTCACGTGGCGTTGCCGCATCTAAATATGTTTTATAGTTATTGGTGGCGTATGCGCACCGTAGTTTCATTCTAAATGGTAATGGGATTCAACCATATAAGGCGAAATATATAGTAATTAATAAATAGCCAATGCCTTATCCAAGGTTTCGTTTGTGACAACCGTTAAAGCTCATTTAAAACATTCTGAAATAGCTGCACGTCAACAGGATGATATTGATCTGTTTTTTTGAATTCATAAAATAAATTATAGGGTATGGGAAAAGTCTGAGAATACTAATGGCTTTCAAACAAAATTTTTCAAAATTCTTCATCAATTGAAGCTCTGTGATGGTATATTATATAGATCAGGAGTGGGCACACTATGGCCCGCGGCCCGCCCTCATACAGCCTAGGCCTAATGATTCTATCCTTTAAAACTGGT
>LDMZ01060196.1:0-17741 GCA_001455285.1 Sphaeromyxa zaharoni
AAAAAAATATTCAATCGTTAAAATATCGCCTTTAATTTTCACTTATCATTTAAATTGACAGTTTTTATTACTTTTCTGCCACTTAATTGCATCATGTAAGAACTTTTACTAGCAAAAAGTAAGAAATCAAATTTTTATCTTTTTAGCATTCAGTCTTAACAAAAATTTTTTTCTTGTATGTAACCAGATTCAAATTAAACGAGGTTTCATTATCAAGAATATGGTTGATAGAATTTAAATTATTGAAATAATAAAGGCTTTTACTGTTTTGATTATTTTAGCATGAAATATAAATATTAAATAAAGACTTATTTTGCAAAAATAAGTTTTTCTATTTAAAGAATTTTGGGTAAAAGTAAATAATTATTGCATCAAACCATTCCTATGTAATGAATTGAGCCTTATGTGTCTAAGTTGTTTCATGTCAGTTATTGTAAGTATAGTCTAAAAAGGAGATGGATTATAAAGTGCAAATGTGAACATAAATTACCATAAATCCTTCAAAAACCCTGTGAGTGCATGCAAAATGTTTTAGATCATCGTAAGATGAGTCACTTCTTTTTTAAATTAGAATATAAACGTGGTTTTTATTCTACACAGTTATATTTCAGGCAAAAATATCTGTCTGGTCATAATATTGTATACATGTATTATTAAATCTTTAAAGCTAAAACAATGTTGATATTAAAAGTGTATTTACCTATGCTAGAGAATAATATTTCACTTGTATACACACCAGGACATACATAGTTAATCAAAAGACGTTCGAAGTATCCAGATATTATAATTCATCGAAAAACGAGTAAAACTATACTGTTATAGTGCTATTGGTTAGCGAAAAAAATAATAAATCACGAGAAAGAAGGTTTGCAAAGTAGCGTTACACAGCTTACTTGGATAATTAATGACATGATTTTTATACCATATTGAGTATTCCTTAACGTCTTTGCTATGCTTCCAAAAGGGAATAAAAATCAATGATCTATCTAAAAATCCTTAGAAATTATACTGAGACGAATGAATATTCTGCTAGCACTTGAGAAAATTTTAAGCATTAATTGTGTAAGATAACCAAGGTATTAGTAACATAGTTAATATTATTTGTAGTTTAAAAATTTTATTATTCTAATGGTTTCATTTTGTCGTTTAAGAGCTTAAAATTAGCTCATATTACTACCAACTAAATCCCTTTATAGATTTAGCTGAAACTGAAGATGTTAGTTTCAGAGCACCACTTCCAGTGCAAAAGTCTAATACAAGTCAGAAGCCCAAGAACATTGAGATAAAAATAAAAACAAAAAAGGTATTAATAATAATTGTTTGGGTAGTGTAACAAAAATAGATAGTTGGGAAAAGAAAGCGGAGAAAGGAATAAAGGCTAAAGAATGTACATATCCAGTGATAATAAATAATTCAGTAACTTTCACTTTATATATTTATTCAATTGTTGTATGATTTGTGCAACATCTTTTTGAGTAGTCGTTTATGGCCAACTTAATCGCATCCGCAGCCAACACTAAATAAGTCGTGAAGTTAAAAGCAAAACTTACTTGAACAATGAAGCTTAACCGGGGGGAGACACAGCTCCTTCGCGATCTCTGCGTTTTTGACATCTTTTGCCTCGTTTAACTTAAGTGACTTTGTTTAAAACAAACAAAAAAAGAAACGGTCTTTCCAATAATCATCTCAGTCGCCAGAGAACTTGAAGCGATGGCACTCCCACAACCGAACGTCTTAAATCTCGCGTCCACTATCACACCGTCCTCAACCTTTATCTTTATTAATTTTTTACAATAAATATTAAATTCACTTGGAGTTTCATGACGTCTCCGCAGGAAGGAGCGCCAACCAATCCAGTTCCAACGTTTTTTTCAGCTTTATCAAAAGAACCAACATTAGACGGTTTCTCGTAATGTGAAATCACCTGAAAACAATTATAAATGGTTAGGTGCAATCAAAGAACGTTTTTATGGTACCGTCTAATGAAATTTGAAAGAGTAGAAGCTGCTTTCATAAAATAAATCTTCGTAAGATCAGTAGTCTCGGCTGAATTCGGAGTTGAGATCCTTAAATACATTTAATGATCTATTTTAATCATCTGTATGTTCGTCCAAAAGTTTTCTTTAATTGCAAGTCGGAATAATTCCCAAAAATACCTATCGAGTGAAATTAAAGCAAGTCTTTTGGAAGTCAACAAGTTTCTATGGACAAATAAGTTAAATAGTGGAAAAGTTCAAACAAGGGAGCAAATAATTGCCATGAAGAAGCTGTTTGAACACCTTTTACCAGTACTGGAAGTAAATGGTCAACTAAAAATTTACCTAGACGAAATACCTGTGTTGCGAAAACTGTTTTTTCGATCCTTTCAACTTTTTTCAAATAACGTCTCTGAGATTCTTTCAAAATGTGAGAATTACCCCACCACCGGGGCGGTTGGTGAATTTTTTACCACAACATTTGCGTCAGAGAGTGATATCGGAGCTGAATCCTCTTGGTTTGAATTTATTCAGTTTTTAATTCGCAATTCTGAATGTGAGTCAGACGTTAATGATGTTCTATTTGCGTATGTTCAAGAAAATTCATTATGCATCAATTTGATAAAACTGCTTTGTAATATTGGACGTGATAAATCTGATATTGATACTGTCAGAAAGGTTTTTGAACGTTTAGAACAATTTATAATGTATTTACTTAAATATCCTTTCATTCCCACTCAAATTATTAAAAAAGATGGTGGAATTGTTCAAGAGGTTGTTGAATCTCTGGGTCTTGAAGGAATTCCTGTAGATTTCTCGATTCTCTTGTGCAGTATTTTGGGTGAGATTTGTAAACTTTGTATAAATGAAAGTTTTTATTTAACATTACATGAACAGGAAGTGATGAAAAAACTTTTATTTGGTTTGAAAGCTTCTGAAAATCGAAGTATTGAACTAGTTGATGCCTTCGTGAAAGTTATCTTCAATATCTTTAATTATGCAAAAAGCTTCAACACTAAGAAATTCGTTATTAATATTTTAATAGATTTTGAAAGTCATTCTGGATATAATTTGATGATGGATTTAATTGTGAAAGGAAATGACAGCAGACATATCCCGATACCATTCGCCAAAAACATTATTTCTTTGATATCCTCCCTCGTTTTTGTTGGAAATGTTTGCAATTTTGAATTTATCGATAAAACTATCCCCCATGATTTGGCATATAATTATGTTGTAAAAAATACAAATGCTGTTCAAACATTGGCATTGATTTTTTCTCGAGCAGATTACGAAGACTTTTGCTTACTAATTCTTGATGAACTGATCACGATACTTTATAGTAATGAATTAAACTATTTTATCATATCTAAATTTCAAATTTTATGTGTTTTTATTAAGGAATCTATCAAAAAACATCTTTCAGTCCAGGGGAAAATTGTAGAAATCATCGAATTGGTTGCCACGTTTACTAAAACATTTCCTGAACTTGAAATATCCGAAATAATACAAAATATTCCCAAAATGTCAGTGGCTTCTCTTCATCTTTTTATAACTATAATCAATATCGTCTTAAAATTCTGTAATGATGATTTTATTAATTTTATTACGATCAATGATGTCAACATAATAATGAATCTGTTTGATAAATTTTTGCATGAAAAGTTATACGAATCCAATGAAGAATGTTACAAATCTGTTGTCGCATTGGTAACGTCATTAACCACAAACCTAAAAACACAAGAGTTTTTAGAATATTTTGAATCGATTTTTGTTTCAATGTTGGGATTCTTACAAGTTAAACCCATTAGATCAGATATTTTGTCTGTCTTATGCAGCATTCTTGTATCTCAAGACCTGTTAGCAGTCGAAGAATTAGTAATAACCCTACAGCGTGCTAAACCTCATGATTTTGGAGTGAGATATTCCTACTTGAAGCTTTTTTTTTGTTGTTCTTCAACATCAAGTAACTTCACTGATTTGCTTGTTGAGATGAACGCTATTCGTTTTTTTATTAATGAAATTATTAAACAGCAATCCTGTTTTCATTTACCTTTTACCTTAAACTGTTATTCAGACACTTTTGATATCAACTGCAAAATTTTAGTAAAAACTTTTAATATTTTGATTGTTTCTTTACTTAGAAGAAAATCTCTGTCTGGGTCTTCCTTTTTTAATATTTCTAAACTGCCATGGTTCCATAGTTTTCAAACCTCTCTCGAACTTTTGGGATGTTTTAGTCAAGATATGGTTATAAATTCTGTTTGCCCGAATATGCTGATTCTAATCTGCCTGATGCACCTTTCTGTTGGGCGTTTGATCCCGCAATATAGGATAATTAAGTATTTCAGCTTTTCAGATTGTTTCAGTAGTTTACTTGACTCGTACATTTCATTCCCTTCAGTTTTGGCCATTATATTTAATATTTTTTCAAAATATTTTTGTTCTGAAGACTCAGATCGTAAAATGGAAGCGATGAGGTCTACAATGGAATTTATTTATGAAGATTTACTTTCTAACAAGTACAATCGAGAATGTTTTGGTGAACCAGTCGTAATGCTATCATTTCTAGAGTTATTTAATTATTTTTCGTCAGCTAAAAATCATTCACTGTATGATTTATCAAGAAAGATTGTAATTGAGGTTTTGAGGTGCAACTGTCACACAGAAGTTTTGAGACTTTTGCTTCGTAAGACTTATGACGATTTATCCTGTGTGGTGCTTTCGTACTTGCACCAATACAGAATGGGGGTTTATCAACTAATGATGGCACAGGAAGAAGAGGATGTACATTACGGTGTTAAGAGATTTGTTAATCTTGAATCTTATGAATCCAATAAAAAGAAACGTACTGTTTTTTATTCGCGAACAGATACAATTATTGGATCAAATACTAACAATGATTCCGAAGGTCTTTTTAGTGAAGATTTAACTATAAATGAAGATGAAGATTCGGTTTTCATTAAAAATCTTTTAGAAAGAGAAAAACAAAAGTTTACATCAACACCTGCAAACTCTACCCCTATCAGCAGTAGAAAGTTTGACTCTGTAGATGAATTAAAAGCGTTGACTGAATTAACAGTTAACTCAGAAGAGTGGGAACGTATAAAAAGGTCACTTGAGTCTCCGTTGAATATTGATAGTAATGAAGACAGAAGTGTAATTAAATATAAAGTAAATCTTGATGAAAGTAAGGATGTGCTGTCAGACGATAACGTTGAGAATGCATGTAGTAGTCGTGCTTTTGTAATGGTAAATAACCCCTTTGTTAATTTGAGTATTCTTCAAATCATTCAACGGATTCTTTGTAACCCCAACAAACCAAAAGTGACAAGTCCCTTTCATAAAACAGACAAGCCTTGCTATTTTCGGCTTTCAATTTCATCTTCTATTAATTCATATATATTTTTACCAAACATTGTACCGACCTTATATTTTGACAATTCTCTACTTAATAAAATATCATCCAGTTCAATCATTACTACTGTATCCGATGTACTTTCAGTTTCGCTCTGGTTTAAGATTAAAAAACCAAAACATAATACAGAACATCCGTATATTGTTCTTATGTCATTCGCTGGAAAGGTTCATGAAGCTTTTGACAGAAAAATTGGTGCTTCCAAAATGGAGCTCCTTTTCAATCTATTAACTCTTGTGTACAGCATGGAAAGTAAACAGATCTTTCTTACATCTGAACGTACACCAATGTGTAGTCTTGACATAAATAATTTTTCTCGACCAAATATTTCACTGGTCCGTAAATATCCGTTGGATCTTTGTTACAACAACTGGTATCATCTTGGTATTACTCTGTCACATGGCAGAATACTTGGTCCCTCTCAATGCTTTGTCTATGTTGATGGGAAATTACATTGTAACCTTTGTGTTAAAATTCCGGAAACACATAACATTGATAAGATGTGTCATTTGTTTATTGGATCAGTAGAAAATATCAAATTTCCTGAAAATGAATATCAAATAAATATCGGTCCAATATTCGTTTCGAAAGAACCATTAAATGAGGAAATACTTCGAGGCTTGATCATTATCGGTCCTGAAAATGATTCAAACCTTTTAAGTGAACAGAATCCAATCCTTGAATATTTATCAAAGAATCAAGGTGATAATAATTCAAGGGCTAATTTTTTGTCGAGCAAGCTCATCGCTACATATTTCCCTAAATTAACTAACAGAAATGAAAACGGGTATAAGCTAAATAAATATGGAGATATACTGTCAGAGTTGAAGAGATTGTTAAATGAAAACTCTAAAATTGGATTTGAGGCCAATGTTTTACACAACTGTTGTCGATTTAATCCAAATCTTAAAATGATCGAAAAGGTTAGCGAATGTACTGGACTAGTCTATTCATCAGCGATTGGTAGTGCTATGCAGTATAACAAAAACACTTTTTCAAATTCCTTTCAGTATATGGGAGGAGTATGCACAGTTTTGACTGTTATTGAGTCTGCTACACAACCGGAGGATATTTTTATATCATTAGACGTTTTGGCTCACTTATTATCTACAAGTATATCTTTCCGGAATGATTTTGTGATCTTTAATGGGTATCGACTCCTCTCATACATCCTACGGATTAAGCGTCACCTTCTTACTCCATATGTTTTTGAACGATTCACATATATTAATTCTGTTGCAACTACATACAACAATTATCGTCTTTTCTACCAAGGATTGCGGCACATGTTTGTTGATATTACTGCTTGGATGAATATTGATCCAAGGATTGAAATTCTCATTTTGCAGCATATTGTCGAGGTTATATCTCCAGACCAGTATTAATATATGATTCATTTATATTTTTTTAGCCTATATAGTGATGAAATCTTTCTTAACTTGGTTAGATACAAGTTGTGTGACAATCTTTTCGCGTACTTAATTAAATCGAAACTCAATGAAGACATTCTATCATTCAGTCTGATAATAATTAGAAGAATATTGAATTCAGAAATTTCCGCAAGTACATGTATTAGGTAAAAATGGGATTTTTATTATTTTTTTCAACTTCTTTGAGTTACTAGTAGATATCCAAATTTAATATGAGTTATTTGTTGGAATAAAAAAAATATTTGATTGGATTTCTAGTATTTATGTAATTCACATCACAAATTTATTTAATGTATACGTTTACCTGAAATAGTTTTTTGAGAACCCTACATGTTAATGGATTGGATCCTTACTGATGATGATAGAGTAACGCAGTTTAAATATGTTGAGTCTTAATATTTTCTTTCCGAGCTGTGTAATCTTGAACAGCGTTTAAACTATATTTTTCCCACTTTTGACTGATTTCTCGTGTCATAGCACCTTTCTACTATTTTTGTATGATAATCTTAGGTAAGAAAGGCAGACAGTTGCTATAAATTAATTATTTTTTAATTTAGACTCAATATATATTATAACACCCTTCAATGTTGAATTAATGATCGTATGTACAAGAACACGTATACTTTTACCCATATTTTTTTCTTAATTGTGATTAAAAACTTATCCATAACACTATTTCAAAATTATGCAAACAAGGTTGTGTTACCTTGATGTGACTATCCTTCTCCCTTTGGCCTCATCAATAAACTCAGTCGGTCTAATGTGACTTCTAGATCTAGAGATTTCTTTCTATTTTTGTAGATTTTTGGCTTGATTTTTAAGAAAATAAATCATTGAAATTAATGATAACCTAACATTCCCACTTTACATTTTTATTTAAATGTATTTCATTCAGTAAATAATTGTTCTTTCTTTTTTACGCTTGCAAAAATATTTTAACGTTTCAACTTTTCTAAACATGATTTTTGTTTCTAATTTTTAAAGCATAAAGTAATCGAACTTTTTAATTCTGTCTTACTACAATGGGAAAAAAATTGGAAAAATTTTCAATGTTAATTCACTTTTTTTGCATAAATTCATATGAATAAAAAGTTAAATTTTTATTTAAATTTGCCTATATTTAATATCTCTATGGATCTTTACAAATTAATAAACATCAAGACTACTTTTATCATTTATTTTTCTTATGTTGAAAAATCAATTTTAAGTAAAGCTGTCCGATCAAATTTTCGGTGCATTTCTTGTTTTGGTAATTTCTAAATTACAGTTTTCCTTCAATTCATCTATCTCTGAAAGGAATTTATTTTATAGAAAATACATTTATTCCAGTAAAAAAAGGGCTAAGAGGAGCTGGGCCAAAGGGACGACAAAACTGATCTAAATTGTTTCAGTTATGACTTGAGTAAAATTATCTGCAAAATTACATTTTGGTTTTAAAAGAAGCTTTAATAACCGATTTATATGTTTTAGGCTTTTGTATTTATGAATTATTAACATACCATTCAATATTTTTTAGTTTTTTAATTAAGATTAAACCTGCCAATCTGAGTATCTAAATATATTTAAAGGCCTGAAAGCATATAGATCAATAAAAAGTTTTTATAATTTAATTTTAAAAGATATTACCCCTTATGTGACACTACTAAAAACCATTTTGCAAACTTTATATAATTAATTAAAAAACGCTTATATGTTCTTTTATTATTGTGCCTTTGAAAAAATGTAGATTAGTCATAAATGTTTCATTAAATTATTTTGAATGCAACGAGCATAATAAATTCATATATTATTTTTGAGATCGCTTTACAGCTGTTGTTACTTCACTAATTTATTTAAGAGTAGAAAAATAATTTACCTAAGATTTGATACATTCGAATATTTTACCCACGATAGCATTTGACTAAGCAAATATGTAAAAGATGATCTTTCAGAATAGATGAGATTAATTAAGTGAAACAAAATGAACTTTAAATCTGGAATTAATATTTTCATTCCGTAAATCAAGCATTAGTTTTGGGTTATCTGGTGATTTAAATTTGTCTTTTCAAACAAAAGGATGGTCTAAGGGATACGTTTAAACGCTATAAATTGAAAATTCCGGTATAATTGAATAAATCCGTTTCGTAAAGAGTGGCATTTGAATATGTTCTTTCAAATGATTTTCATTCAACCCCCTCCCACGCATAAATTTGACGTGAAATCACATGTGCATCCAATCAGTTGATTTCGTCCTTTAATCGATACTATTTAGGGTGGGTAAATTAAACTATATATCAACGACAAACAATTATTATGTTGCAACATAAAAGATTGCTTTTTATCTAAGGATCTTCCGATCCTTAAAAAGTTTTCTGGATGTTTCCAAATTATCTGAATTTACAAAAATATGTATTACTCTGGCTTGTAAATGGATTGGAAGATACTGGTCAAGAATCTGTACAGTTGTTAACATAAACTGATAGTCTGTTTATGCTTTTTAAAAAAGAGCTTTATGCACCAGATACCTAATAGTATTTTATGGTAAAGAGGGCAGGGAGTTTTAATTAAGTATTTTTAAAGATCTCGTTTGGTGGCTAAGTATGGCCACCTCTGGATAGAAGTTTAATGCATCCTCAAAACTCGTTTATAAAGTTTTTTTAGAAATAATTTTGAATTCCAAGGTCTCACAATTTGTAAGATTGTATTTGTCAGATAAGGCTATTTTGATGGTCAAAAATATGATAACAATTAGGATAACGGAAAGAACTGAAAATTTTTCAACATATATCGAAATTTTTTTGTAGCATTATTGATAATGTTATTTATGTAAAAATAAAATTCAACTGCTAAACTATTCTTGTTTTTAAAATTTGTTTCTTTGTTTAATATAAACTTAACATTTTTTTTATTTAATAACATTTAAGTGCTTATTTTGATTTTTCTAGGGTCCTTTCATTTGTTATAAATTTATTATTTACATCTGATGAATTTGGCAAAGTTTCTTTTTCCCAAGAAGACGAAAATACTTATTTATGTAAACTATCGGAAGAAATTTTGAGCATATTTCATAAGTGGTTTATAGAGAGGAATATTACAAAAATGAATCTTTTTTCTTCCATATCTGGTATTGATTGGATTATTTTACTCCTTCATCCTCAATTACCTTCTTCCATACAAACTAAAGCTTTTGAACTACTTATGCTAATGTTATTCGAAAAAGATTCCATTAACTTGTCTGAAGTTTCATTCGAATCAATAAAAGAATCTTCCTGGTCAAAAAAGTGCAGAATTGAAAGTAGAATTTGTGCTAAATTTTCGAAAAGTTTGACTCGACATACTTCAAATATTTATTACTATATTGGAAAAATAATTTCGAAGACTCTTATTGATTTTAACATTTTAAATGGTAGAATCATTCCAATGTGGATAAGTGGCAAATATTTAAAAACTTTTCCCGTGGAAGTGGAGGCCCTTTTAGAGACATCTTTAAAAAGGCCGTTCTCTACAACTAAGGAATATTCGAAGAGTCAATTTTTTGTTTCAAATAATTCATTTAACTTTCCTGATTATTTGTATTGCCCAAGGTTGGTTGTGACATTATTAACTTATTACTCAATGAGATTGAAAAATGTTTTTAAATCCGAAAATTCTAAACCTGATAGTATAGTAGGTTTGTTAAAGAGTGCTTCGGTTATATTAAATACATGTTTTTATTTAATCCATGGAAAAGATGAATTTATACCCGTCTGCTGTTCACTAGAGTTTTTAAATTCCATTGTAATGATTTATTCTCTATCAGTGTCATTTAGGAACCATCCTGCAGACAATGATGATTTAATAGAATCTTTAGGAAAGATTTCTCTCTCTTTGATGTCATGTATTTTCCTAAATGTCATCCAATCCTCTTCTGAATATTATTATTCGCGTGATTGGACAATTTGTGAGTCAAACTATGTTCATTATATGCCCCTAAACGAAGTTATTGAAAATTTTATGTGGTCAAAAATTACTGATTCTAATAAAAATAATGCCTTAACCTGTATTTATACCCAAATATTAGGTGACTTTACAGCTGATGAGAACCAATTATTTAATCCTAACAACGTCGATGAAGATACAATTGCTTGTATAATATACCTGATTGGAAATATTGCAAGTAATTCTTATAAATTATTCGTTAAGAATATTCACCAAAAATATATATTAGGTGTAGCTTTTTCTATCGTCAAATCCTTTGACCGTTTTTATTATGCTTTCTAATTACTTTCTTTTAGATATTTTTTCAGAAGCATTACTTGATTTATCTGCCAAATTTTATAGTTCAATCAATATATACATATCGCAATTACTTGACCCAAATTCCGTATCTACCAATAAAATGCAAGATTTTCATGAAAAATTGCTTCATCTTCATTCTCATTCATCTTTAATATTATCGTCTAAAAACAGTGATAGTACCGGCCTGAAGAATATTTTACATAGTATTTATAATTTATATCAGAATATATATATTAAAACAAACGGTTATTTAAATACATTTTACTTTTACATTCATACTAGAAAATGAAAAATCTGATATGCAAAATAGTTTAGATGTTTTGGAAGCTATGTGGGATTATATTTTAGAAGAGCATCCTGATGAAGTCTCTGAAGCATTGACAGATATTTTTTTTGTTAGTGTTCCTGTTGATTTTAAACATAAAATTGGGTAGCCTTTAAAGTATTAACTCATAACAATAGAATTAAATTGCTTAACGGACAGTTTAAACTTTCAAACATTGTCACACTCTTCGTTAAGTATTTCAATTTTTACCAAGAATAAAAATCATAGACACGATTTGCTGAATGTTGTCTCATCAGAGAATCTGCAAATACTCTTGAGTGTATTTTATATTTTATTTTATAGATTTTTCCTAAAGTTTCCATAATTTTTTTACACTTTTGATCCTAAGTTTTCTTCTATTAAAACTTAGAAACTTATATTTTTTTAGAATACTTTAATCTTATTTTCTCAATAATAGTAGATTTTATTGATAATTATGAAAGAATATTTTCACTAAATGGTAGTTAGCTAACAATATTATTATTTTATTACGAAAGATATAATTTTTATTATCTAAGCTAATCTTATATTTTTGGGATATCCCGTACTCTATTATTAAAGTATGATTAAATAGCTCTTTTATTTATATATATATATATATTTTAAGCAAACAAAATCTTCCAACTTCGAATTATCCAGAAGTAAACGAATTGGTTAAGACCCATGATATTTTCTGGTAAAATACAGATATTTGTCACATGTACGTGTGAATAAATTTATACACATATAAAATAACCATAAAATTAAATTAATATTAAGTAATAAAATTCATGATTTTAAATGAACTTTATTGCTTGTTTTTGGTAATACTTAAGTCTTTAATATAATATCATAACAATTTTAAAATTTTCGTCTTTTTTCTGTGGTTGTTTTTATGCCAATAATGCTTCTATAAGACTTCAATAAACTATCTTTTAGCAAATAAAATAAATATGACCTGTATTTATTCTAGATTTATCCAAAATTTAAATTTAAACTCTATATACCTTTGCCTGCTGTAAATTGATTTTATTATTAAACAAATGAATATTATAAAACAAGAGCATGAAATATTGTACCAATAAATTTGGCTCTACGTTTCAAAATGTTTTAAGTTGTGCTAAATATTGAAATTAATATTGTTTCAATTAAACTGGAATTAATTAAATAAATATATTGAGATAATCGATTATGAGAAGAATGTTTCTCTATTAAATTTTTAATTTAATAAAAAAAATTTTATAGCATAATGTATTTTCAATTTGCTTTTGACGAATGTTTTAGAGTGAATCACAAAAAAGGTTTATTCAGTGGGTAGCAAATAATGATATTGAAATTATACATCATAATCAGTTTAAAGTTTTTGCTCTTTTATAACAGTTTTAAAATTACAGGGTAATCAAAAATGGTGTGATTGGCTAATTAACGTTTCACTCTATGAATCAAAATGTTTTAATTCCTCATTTTATCGGGTAAATATAATTAATTGTTGTTATACTCTTTACATAGAATCGTCATTCAATGGAGGTTTCTGCCAATAGGCAATGGGATCAAATACTTGAATCTTTATTTCATGAAGGAGCCATTTGGGGTTCAGAGAATGTTGATGAACTCCAAAGATTTTCTTATTTCATTGATCATGGTCTTAATTTTCTTAAAGACTAATCAATTAATTTAGGAGAATACTCGATGACTCCGTTTCTTAGAAAATCTTCTGACTTTTATAAAAGATTTTTCTTAAATTTTAAAATGAAGAGGGTATTACTATGCAACTACATTAAAAAAATTAGAAATCTCAAATGGGAAAAATGCATTATTGCAGTATATTTTCAAAAAAGTTGGCAGACACTTGTGCCAAACTAGGCATTGAAGCTACATGGGATATGGATGTTCAAAAGTTTATGTCAATCGCTGCCCAAGAGTCGTATGTAAACATCTGTTTTTATTGTTTTTGATTATTTTAGGTGACACCACTCTCTAAATTTATTGATAAGGTTCATATAGAGGATGTATCACATAATTGTATGTATATAATTTCTAAAGATCGTTGATGTATTTCGTACCGTTAGGGTTCAACTTTTGGACACAATAGAGGGTGTTACAGTGGTCACAGTTAATGGAATATTCGTTGTTGATGGACTAACCGTGGTGCCTCCTTCAATACTTGTTGAAATTTCAGATCTTAATGAGAGTTAGTACGACTATATTTATATATATGTTACAAATCAAAGCAATGTCGAACCTATTGCTCCTATCATCTTGACAAAATTAAAGCCGAACCAATATACATTGTGAATTTAATTTTTCTGTCTTAATTTCATAGCTCTCGATTCATTCCCTTTAGTAATATCAGGTACATACACAAACGTCGATTTTCATTAATGGTATTTCTTATTCTTAATAACTTAAGTGGTTAAGAATATTGCATGTGAGTTGTTTGATTTTGACGATTACTCAGTTTTTCTTGTTTTCTCGAAAGGTGATAGGAAAAAATTCTATTCTGAGTATAAGTTTATGACATATCGAACATATTTAGCGTAATGAAACAAACAAAGGTAATAATCAAGGAGAATAAAACTGATATTACTCACAAATACAAAATTGCGAAAGCATTCGGGTCAAGTTTTTCATCCCTAATAGGATTGCCTCTTCATATTGCAACCACAAAATGGGTTAACAGGGAAATGGATAATTTTGATTACCTTTTATACCTTAATTTCTTGGCTGGTAGAAGTTTTAACGATCTATCCCAATATCCTGTCTTCCCTTGGGTTCTTTCCAATTACACATCACCGGTTTTGTAATTATTTCTAAATTTTTAAACACATAGGAACTTGATCTTACTAATTACAAAAACTTTAGAGATTTATCAAAACCTATGGGGGCTTTATGTCCTGAACGTTTGACACAGTTTAAAAACAGATACAACGAATGGGATTTAAATCGTGAGCAGCTTCCACCCTTTTTATACTCAACCTTTTATTCTACAGCCATGAATACTTGTTCATTCTTACTAAGATTAGAACCTTTCTCCAGTTGTTTTGTAGAACTACAGGTATTAATATTATACATTAACAGCTTTTGAAATTATAGATATATCATCCACTTATATAAATATTTTAGTTTATTATTTTTATTTTTAAACTTCTATCAGAGCTATAGCATTGCCGATGTTCAAAAAATGTTGTTTTTAAAAAGTTATAAAATAAAATTTATTTGCAGAATAGTTATATTATTTTAGATAAATATGATATTAATATTTCAGTATTTATACCTTCTTTAAAATAAAGTGGTATCTGTACAATTCTGGTTTTATCAAATTTTTAATTTTTTTTACGGAGATAACATATTGTGTTTCACACTATTATAATTGGTAGGAATAATTTTGATCTTTTTTTTATTTCGATTTAACGTATATAGTCTATCTTGTGTATTAATAGATTATTACTTTCGATATTAAATAATTTTTACTTTTTTTCTGGTCTATATCACAAAAGGGTGGCACATTCGATCTACCAGATCGTACATTTCACAACATACACGAGTCCTGGATGTCTTCATCAAGAGTCAGTACTGCGGATGTTAAAGAGCTAATCCCTGAATTTTATTTTTTGCCCGATTTTCTTATAAATAAAAATAAGTATACATTTGGTGAAAAACAAAATGGAGAAAACGTTGACAATGTTCAATTACCTCCTTGGGCCAAAAATGATGTTTTTGAATTCATAAAAATTCATCGATCTGCCCTTGAATCAGACCATGTTAGCAATAACTTAAACAATTGGATCGATCTGATTTTCGGATACAAGCAAACTGGAGCTGAAGCTGTCAAATCAAACAACGTTTTTCATCCATGGTTTTATAAAGGTGCTGTTGACGTTCAAAAAATCAAAGATGAAACAATAAGAACTTCGATCATTACTTTCATTAATAATTTTGGACAGGTTCCAAAAAAGGTTTGCTTATATAGTTTTATAATACTCATTATTCCCAAAGATCTTTCGTAGGCCCCATCCATTGAGGAAACAGAAGAATAATTTATCCGTACCTGTAACATTTTTTAGTAAAGATCTTGGCCCTAGTTCCAGGTATAATATTGTATTAAACCAAAAAAGTATTGGCTATAATATAGTAAGAACATGTTTTAGGGCTTGACCGTCCTGCTAAACGAATCATAACTCATAACAATACTCTTTACTATGAATATTATAAGCAGCTTCTCGTTCCAGCGTCTTTTAAGAATACAATTTCCTGGGAAAGAAGAGATCATAGTTTAGTCATTCTTAGAAATGAAAATGATTCTTATAAAGTTTTTTCTCGTTTTTCTGGAATAATTTATAAGATATATTTAACCTTTGAAGATTTAGACTGTGGGAAGTTTACGTGCGCTGATTGGATTTCTGATTCTTCTTTTGCTTCCGGTTCTTCTGATTTTGTAAGTATACTGTCGATGGCATATATTATTCGTAGAATGTTTACATATGGAAATTAACAACTAAAAAGAGGGTTCTTCTTGAAAAAGTCAAAGTTTAAAAAAAGTGAAATTATATAACCAGTATAGAAACTTTATGGTCACCAAGCCAGTGTCACATATTTAACGTCTTCAATTGCACACAAATTTTTTGTTTCTGCATCTAATGTTTATATAACCCTTATTAAACTGAATTATTAAAGGATGGCTATTGTATTCAATGGTGTTTGCAAACAACAGAGTTCATTAGGCGATTGAATCACAATGGTGCAAAAGTTAAGCAAGTCTGCATAGTTCCTTCTTCAGTATTCCTTCAAATTAACATACTTAAATATTTTCAGGGATGTATTGTGTCTTGTTCGATATCAAAAATTTGGATCTGGTCAGCTAACGGTGATTTATTAGGTGTATCAAGTATGTGTCCGTTCAATATAACTTGTTTGCAAGTTTTTAATGTAAAATCTCTTTATTATACATACATATAAGTCATTAGAATAATATTTATGATGAAAGTCAGATCATTATTACTGGTTCAACAAATGGCAAAATATATGTACTTATTTGTTTCTTTTTATTAAATTTAATTAGTTCTGGAAATTTGGTTATTATCCTATTGAAGAAACAGGGATTTTAAATCCCACATCCAAATCTTCAAGCTCTGTGAGCGAGGTGCCTGTTGTGCTTATTAAAAGTATATATTCGTTCCATAACGTCAAACTTACATATAGATAAAAATTTTATGAAGAGGTTAATTTGTTTTTCATCAACAACAGTTCAATCAGGAGATAATAGTGCAGATGTTTCTTGTTTGGCTTTCTCTGAGTTATTTAAAATATTTAATATATATTATTTTAGGTCTTTGAAGTCACTATATGTATCCGACACCCTTGCAAGGCTTTTTACGATTACTAGAAGTTAGTTTATACTCTTATCTCGATATTAATAGTCAAATTTGTAGCATTAGTTATAAATATATGTATATGAAATATATTTTGTTTATATTTCTTATTCTTGGGTCCATGTTATATCTATTATATAATTTTATTTATTTTTTGTTAAGTAGTTGTTACTCATCACCACACTATTATTGATACAATGGCTGAGTCATCGGAACTTACGTAATATACTCGAATTAATAACATTATAGAATATTTCCCTATTTGAATCAAAAGTAAAAAGACCGTTTGTTTAATGATACTTTGTCTTTCTGCATTTTTAATTTCCAGATGTTAATTCTAACTTTATTTAAATAAAGTTTTCATGCAATATTTCCGATTATTCTATCATGTTTCAGCCACTGTGAGGAAGCTTAAAAGATATTTATCTACCTGGAGCAATAATTAAAACTCTGAGATTTTCTTGTAAACGTATTTCTTTTCATACTGAATTTTCTAAATTTTGTAAGAGAAAACCTTTGTACGTATTTGTTTATTCAAATGAAAATCCGATTATCTCATTATTTCTTGATTTTATATCATTTTCTAAATTAAATAAAATAGTGATTTTATCCTAGAACATTTCTATCAACATCTACCTAGGAAAAGATAATACAACCACACTGCAATTATCAATAAAAATCTGTGGCCGGTATTTTCCTTTTGAATATTGCACTTAAAACAATTTACCATTTCATAAATTTGGCTGACTCCATGACACGAAAATTTGAAAAATATTAAAAAATATTATTTCATACTTATAAATTTAAAAAACGTAACAATATATACAAAAGTTGCCTGCAACATAAACATCAAAGGGAGAGACGTTCAAACAAACTATATATATGAAATAACTAAATATAGTAAGTCAATCATATGTTTTCGTATTCTCGATTTCGATCCATCAAAAATTCATTCTTATTACAAAATTAACGGGGTGATGGGGGGGG